>CAUYQG010284269.1:0-15391 GCA_963574415.1 Tarsius wallacei | reverse complement strand
CTTATTTCTATCCCTATGTTCCTATATTTTCTTAACTAATACTATTATATATCTCTTATCTTACTATGTTACCTTATCTTGCTATCTTACTATTAATATTCTAACCTCTATCCTTACAATATCTTAATCTACTTGTTGTTTTCCACCAGCTCTCAGCTGGGGGCCTGTTGTTTACGAAAGGTCGACTCAGCAGGAGGTCTGTTGTTTATGAGAGGTCAACTCGTTTCCCTCGGCCTCCTGCTGTTACTGAAAAACATCTTTACACACCCTAAGGGGCACCCTTTTTGCTACCATCTCACCTCCATTATGCTTATGTATAATTTCTTGCTATCAAATGCCATCATTCATCTGCGCATCTATTATCTCAATTAAAGTGAGAACGTTCTCAAGCCTATGCACGCAATCCTTCAAAGTCAGGCAAGGTCCATCGACAGGATCCATGGGGCTTTGCCTCCGTCATGGCCGCATTTTACTGGGGCCTTGCTCCCAGCCGGCGTTTTTCCTGTTTTCAGGTCCCTTTTACTTTACTCTTCCTAAGGATTGCGGCTCCCGGCACTGACCTTTTCTTTCCACCCCCAAAAGTGATTTTAGATAACTGTTTGAGTGAATCTTCGCAAATATTGCATATCTATATTAAGGAACCAAGAAGAAGTAAGGATTTCCATACAATAGTAAGTAAATTAAATATTCATTGAGCATAGTTTATTTGATAAACATTTTGTGAAGTGTTAATCCATGTCTTCTCTGATGCTGGGTGGGGTGCAGCACAAACCTGTGGATTATTTGATTTGACCCTGAAATAATTTTTTAGAGCAACCAGCAAAGTTTTAAAACAAAGTTTATTAGTGAGAAAAAGAGAGGGAAAGGAAGGTAGACAAAAGTTTCATACCAGAAAGGCCTGCCATGGGCAAGTCTCCCTCGGAAAAAAAAAAGACTGTGCTTTTGCTTTTAACTAAGAAGTTAGAAATATTTTCACAATTGTTATACTAAGGAGAGTGGGACGCAGGCAATCACCACTCTGGACAGATTGACATCTCTCCACTTCTGATGGGAAGAGTGGGAGGAGGGGTGGTCTTTTCCAGAATACATTGTCTTTTACAAAAGACCTGCCAAATGGTTCCAATTCACAAGTTCATGAGCTAAAAGGAGGTCTTATTATCATTCCTATGGCTTTAGTTAGTTAAGGGGTGGTTTTGGACTTCACCTTCAACAGGAGTTTGAAAAGATTTTTTAGTGATTATTATGTTAAACCAAGAATTGAAAGGTTGGGCTGTCTTATTCTTACATCTGATGAGGTTTTCTTTTGATTGGTGGATGGGATGGTGTAGGCTGCCAGCTTGGCCTGCAGTACAATGTAATAAAAAAAATGTCTGAACACTTCCTGAAGCCTGGCAACAGGAAATTTATCTATCTGTGCCTAACCTGTGCTAGCTCTGACTCATTCTCCATTCCTATTCAGCTAGAGTTACCAAAAGCCTTCCAATTCTCTTATGGAGATGGGAAAGGGGTATGATGCTAGGTAATTATGCCTGAGCTAAAAGTTGAGCAATGAGTAAGATGTTATTAAGTGGATAAAGAATAGACGGGGTTGGCCGGGCTCGGTGGCTCAGTCTGTAATCCCAGCGCTTTGGGATGTCGAGGCGAGTGGATTGCCTGAGCCTGTGGATTAGAGATCCGTCTGGGCAACTTGGCAAGACCTCATCTCTACAATAAATCAAAAATTAGCCAGGCATGGTAGCACGTGCCTGTAGTTTCAGCTACTTGGAAGGCTGAGGCGGAAGGATCGCTGGAACCCAGCAGGTCGAGGCTGCAGTGACCGGGAGTGGCCACTGCTCTCCAGTCTGGGTGACAGAGTGAGACTCCAACTTAAAAAAAAAAAGAATAGATGTGGCATTATAAGTAAAAGGACCATAACACAATTGAACAAAAACAAGAGAAAGTATATTGTGGACAAAGTAACTTTGTATTCAATATGAATAGACTGCAAATTATTGGAGAGATGGAGGTCTGAATTGGATGACTTGATCCTATTAGTGATAGAGCCTTCAGACATTTGAACAAAGGACTGAGGTGGTCAGCTCTGCTTGTTAGAAAAATCATTCTATGAACATATGGAAACCAGATTGTAGGAGTCAAGTCAAACACAGGGAAAAGTTACTTAGGTATTTGGAAAATCCAGATAACAGAGGATTAATATCTGAATGAAGGCAGTATTAATAAGGACACAGAAGACAGAGCAGACATGAAAGATTTTTCAAATATAGAACTGACAAGATTTGGATATTGGTATCGTGGCAAGGTGGAGAGTGGCATGAGAAAAAGTTATTTAAAACAATGATTCTCAAAGTGAAATCTCAGAACTGTGGGGTTATTGAGACACTTTAGTTAGTTTGCATGGTCCAACTACAGGTCTATATGAAGCTAGATTTTCTTCACATAAGTCCAAACAATGTTTACAACAGCTGGCATGTAGAAGTAGATATGAGAATCCTGCTGCCTTCTATTAAGTTAAAAAACAGATTTTCAAAAATGTAAAAAATACCATTTTTCTCACTAAATATTTTTGAAAGAATTATAGTTAATTTTATTAAAAATGTTATTTATGTTAACATGTAATGGATTTATTATTTTCTAAATAACAAATAGTTTCAAAATTCCTGCCTTAATTTTTAATATGGTAAATTCAGTACATATAATTCACTTAAAATCTGTTTGGGGTCATCAATAATATTGCAGAGTATAAAGAGGATCCTGAGGCCAAAAAGTTTGAGAAGCACTGCTCTTGGATGGATTCCAATGTCTCTGATGTGGTCAACTAGGAGAATTTTGCCTACTAAAATGGCAATGCAAGAAGGTTAACAGACTTGTGGAGGATAAATGAAGACTTCAGATGAAATAGTTATGCTGAATGACTTTTTTTTCTGAGACATTTAGAAGAACTCCTCTATCAACCAGATTATCAGGCATAGGGTCTAGGAAATAAGTTTGGGCTAAGCTTCTAGTTTTCAGAGTCACTCAAATACAGGTGAAAAGCTATGGGCATCATACACATGGAACAAAATAAGGAGCCTATAAATAAACCCACAGACAGAAGCAGCTAATTTCTGACAAGTTAAAAATGCAATTGAGGTGCCAAACCTGTAGAAACAATTAAAAGAGTGTGTGCCAAAAAATATATATATCTTGACCTATTTCTCACAAGTTATATGAAAATAATTCAAAATGAAATACAGAAGTGCAAAATATAAAGCTACTTTCTAGAGAAAACATAAAAGGAAATCTGTGAGGTTTAATGTTAGGCTTTGTGTTTTAAGTACAACATCAAAAGCATAATTGCAAAGTGAAAAGTTTATTATTTCGGCTTCATTCCATTTAAAAATATGATTTTTCTGTGAAGTACTCTTCAAAGAATGAAATATGTCATAAATTGGAAAAACATTTTTACAAATCACATTTCTGACAAAATATTTGCATCTAGAATAACTGAAGAATGCCTAAAAATCAAAATAAAAATACTAGCCATCCCTCGTTTGCAAAAAACTTATTTTTCAATTGACAAAATATGTATATATTTATTGTGTATATGACGCTGTTTTGAAATATATATATTGTGGAATGTCTAAATTGAGTTAATTAACATGTGCATTACCTCATATACTTGTTATTTTTTGTGGTAATAACACTTAAAGCCTACATTCTTAGCAATTATCAAGAATGCAACACATTGTTTTTAATTATATTCAACATATTGTACAATAGATCTCTTAAACTTATTCCTTTTACCTAACTGAAAATTTTTATCCCCCTTTTTTCTTTTAATGGGCACAACATCTGAACAGATAATTCACCAGAAAAGACATATGCATGGTAAACAAGCACATGAAGAGGCATTCAACACCATTGATCATTCGAAAACCTCAAATAAAAACCACCAATGAATACCATCATATACCTATAAAAGTACCTTGAAACAAAACAAATCAAAATAAACTGTCAGTGCTAAGTGATTTTGAAGATGTGGAACAACTGCAACTGTCACACAATGCAGGTGATAATGCAAAATTGTTTAGTCACTTTAGAATATGTTTTGCAAGTTCCTTATAAAGTTAAACATATATTTTACCATACAACTCAACATTCCTACTCTTTTGTATCTTTTTAAGTGAAGTGAAAACTTATGTTTACACTCAAACCTACATGCAAGTATTTATAACAGCATTATTCATAATTGCCGAAAAATGGAAACAACCCAGGTGTTCTTTAATCACCAAATGTAAAAAAAAAAATCAGTGGTACATCTATACAATGGAATACTATTCATCAATAAAAGGAACAAGCTACTGATTAAAACAACAACGTGGATAAACTTTAAATGCATTTTGTTAAATTGAAGAAGCCGAAATTGAAATCTTCATATTGTATAATTCAATTTGCATGACACCCTCAAGAAGGCAGAACTATGAGAAGAAAAACAAATTAGTGATGGCCGGTGTTTTGGCATTTTAGAAGTATTTATGAAGGAGTAAACACAGGAACTTGGGGTGATGAAACTATTCTTTATAAAACTGTTGTCAAACATATGACCCATTTTTTTAAAACTCTCAGAACTGTATACATGACAAAAAGTGAATTTTATTGTATGTAAATTTTTTAAAAACAGCACATGAAAGGGAAAAATGGAAAGCAAACCATGACAAGGGAATCCAGTTGTCTTACAAACAAATGAAATAATTGTGCTGAAGGGCCTGGAGAAGAATCAAGCTAGCTTAATTAACTTTAGGAAAGAACACTTTGAGTAGAATTTAAGAATAATACAAAAAGAACAACACAGAAAAATTTCAAATAAGAAATGCAGAAAAATGAGAAAAATAGAAAATTACAATCAGAACAACACAATAATATTTACCTCTGGGAAGATTCACTGATGAATGCTAAAATCAATGAGCATAAGTTTAAATAAAAACAATGTAGTTTTATAGTCTCAAATTATCTTGTCCCAAATATTCAGTAATAACAAAAAAGAAGTGATGTTAGAAGAATACTCCAAGAGAGACCAAGCTGTTGATATTTCAGGGGCTTCAGCTAATGCACAATAAAAGAATAGCATAACCAGTTGTCTCCTTCCTCCTACTACCAAGAAATGATGTAAGCATTTTCTCATACACTAGACACCATCTTTGACAGGACCAGGAAGAAAAAGATTCTAAAGATGAGTGCAAATATTCCCAAAGGACTGAGTAGCACCTATATGCCATATACAAATTATTAACTAATATGGATTTTTAAACGTAATTGGATCCAGTTTTTTTTCCCACTTTTATTTAAGATTCAGAGGGTACACATGTAGATTTGTTACATTGTCATATTGTGTAGCAGAGGAGGTTGGGTCTTAAGCTGCCCATTCCCCAGATAGTGAACATTGCACCCAGTAGGTAATTTCTGAATCCTAATCCTGACTCCCCATCTCTCTTCTTATTGTGTTCCCAGTGTCTATTATTTTTAATCTCTGTGGCCATTTAGCTCTTGCATATGAATGAGAACATGCAATGTTTGGTTTTGGGTTTCTGAGGCAGTTCACTTAGTATGATGATCTGCAGCTTTATCTATGTTGCTGCAAAGTTCATAATTTTGTCCTTCTGTATGGCTGCATAATATTTCAATGTGTATATGTATCACTTTTTTTATCCAGTCCTCTTTCAATGAGCAGCATGGTTGGTTCCATGTTTTTGCTATTGTGAATAATGCTGCAATAAACATGCATGTGCAGGTGTCTTTTTCATAGAGTGATTTGAGTTCCTCCAGGTGTGTTCCCAGTCGGGGGATTGAGGAATCATATGGAAGGTTGATTTTTAGATCTTTTAGGAATCGCCAAACTGTTTTCCACAGAGGCTGTACTAGTTTATACTCCCACCAACAGTGTAGAAGTGTTCCCTTTCCCCCACATCCTCTCCAGCATCTGTTATTTTTTTTGAGTTATTGATGATGGCCATCCTGACTGGAGTTAGGTGGTATCTTTTTGTGGTTTTAATTTGCACTTCTTTGACAACTAGTGTGGCTGAGCATTTTTTCATGTATCTGTTGGATGTTCGTATGTTTTCTTTTGAAGTGTCTATTTATATCTTTTGCCAATTTTGTAATGGGGCTATTTGTTAGCTTTTTTTCTTTTCACCATATTTGAGTTCCTTGTAGATCTTAGATGTAAAGCCTTTGTTAGATATACAGTTGACAAATATGTCTTCCCAATCTGGGCTGTCTCCCCACTCTCTTGATGATTTCTTTGGCTTTGCAGAAGCTTTTCCGTTTGACTAGGGCCCACTTGCTTATCTTATCTCTTATGGCACGAGCACTTGGGGATTTGATCAGGAATTGGTTGCCAGTTCCAATTTCCATAATGGTGTCTCCTGAATTTTCTCAGGTTTTTATAGTTTGAGGTTTTACATTTAGGTCTTTGATCCAATTAGAGTTGATTTTTGTGTATGGTGAGAGAGGTAGGTGTCTAGTTTTAATCTTCTGCATGTGATCAGTCAGTTTTTCCAGCACCCTTTATTGAATAGGTTCTCATCTCCCCAGTGGTTGATGGTAGCAGCATTGTCAAAGATGAGTTCGTTGAGAAATTCTGTGCGCAGAATCTCTATCTTCTTCCATTGGTTTATATGCCTGTCCAGGCTGTTTTAATTATTATAGCTTTATAATAAAGTTTAAAGTCTGGGAGTGTGATACTTCCCACTTTTTTTTTTTTTGAGGATTGTTTTGGCTATTCGTGATCATTTATATTTCTATATGAATTCTTGTATTATAGTTTCCAGGTCTGAGAAGAATGCTGCTGGTAATTTATTGGATATTGCATTAAATCTGTAGATTGCCTTGGGTAGGATAGGCCTCTTAACAATGTTGATTCTTCCAATCTATGAACATGGAATTTTTTTTATTTGTTTGTGTCATCTTTGATTTCTTTGAGCAGTGCTTTGTAACTTTCATTGTAAAGGTCTTTCACTTATCTGGTTGGTCACATGCCAAGGTATTTTATTTACTTATTTATTTATTTTGGGGGGACAATTGTAAATGGGATTGTGCTTTTTATTTGGGTTTCTGTTTGATTATTGTTAGTGTATAGACACACAACTGTCTTTTGCACATTTATTTCATACCCTGAGATTTTGCCAAAATCCTTTATCAGTGCAAGGAAGTTTTTGACAGATTCTCTTGTGTTTTCGAGGTATAGAATCATGTCTTCTGCAAAGAGGGATAACTTAACTTCCTCTTTTCCTATTTGGATACCCCTGATTTCCTTCTATTATCTGATTGCTTTACCTAGGACTTCCAATACTATATTGAACAGGAGGGGTGAGAGTAGGCATCCTTGTCTTGTTCCAGTTTTCAGGGAAAATGTTTTCAATTTCTGTCTGTTTTGCAGTATGTTGACTGTGGGTTTCTTGTATGGCTCTTAATATTTTGAGGTATGTTCCGTCTATGCCTAGGTTTTCAAGGGTTTTTAGCTAGAAGGGGTGCTCGAATTTACCGATAGAGTTTTCTGCAACTCATGTAGTTTTTGTTTTTACATCTATTGATGTATATAATTACGTTTAATGTCTTACAGATGTTGAACCATTCCTGCAACCTGGGGATGAAGCCTACGTAGTCATGGTTGATGATTTTTGAGATGTGTGTTATTTTATTTCTTTGGTGTCAGTTGTGATTTGATTTTTTGCATTTCTGATTGTAATTTGGGCTTTTTCTCTTTTTTTCTTGGTCAGTCTAGCTAGGGGTCCATCAATTTTGTTTATCTTTTCAAGAACCAGCTTTTCATTTTGTTGATCTGGTTTATTAGAATCTTGTTGAGAATTTCAGCATCTAGATTCATCAACGGGTACTGGGTTGTAGTTCTGTTTCTTTGTTGGATCTTTACCTGATTTGAGTATCAATGTGATGTTCACTTCATAAAATGATTTGGGGAGAGTTTCATCTTTCTCGATTGCCTGGAATACTTTCAATAGGATTGATATCAGGTTCTCCTTATATGATATGTAGAATTCTGCTGGAAAACCATCTGGTCCAGGGCTTTTTATTGTAGGTAGTTTTCTTATGACATAATCAATTTCCTGTTTTGTTATTGGTCTACTTAGAGACAATTTCTTCTTGTTTCAAACTGAGGCAGTTGTGTGATGTCAGAAAGTCCTCCATTTCATTTAGGTTTTCAAATTTGTTTCCATACAAGTGTACGTAGCAATCCCTGATAATATTTTGTATTTATTTGGGGTCAGCTGTGACTTGATCTTTTGTATTTCTCATTGTGTTTATTTGGGCTTTTTCTCTCTTGTTCTTGGTTAGTCTAGCTAGAGGTCCATCCATCCTGCTTATCTTTTCAAAGAACCAGCTTTTCATTGTGTTGATTTTTTTTATATATATATTAAGTTTTGGTCTTCTATGTTCTGAATTTTGGATCTTAGATTGGTGAAATGTATTCTTCTGCTGAAGTTAGGGTTTTGATATTCTTACTTTTCCAGCTTCCTTAGGTGATTTGTTGGCCTTTAATTTATTATCTTCCCATTTTCTTCATGTATGCTTTTAGAGATATAAATCCCCCTCTTAGTACTACTTTCATGATGTCTCAGAGTTTTGGTAATATATTTCTTTGTTTTCATTTGTTTCCAGTAATCTTTTAATTTCTGTTTTGGTTTCCATGTTGACCCAAGAGTTGTTCAGCATCATGCTGTTTAGTGTTCATGGCTTTGTGGGTTTTATGGGAACTTTGTTGGTGTTGACATTTATTTTTATTCCACTGTGGTCTGAGAAGGTGCATGGCAGTATTTCAATCTTATGAAATTTGTTTATGCTTCATTTATGGCCAAGGATGTACTCGATCTTAGAATACATTCCATGTGGTGATGAGTAGAATGTATATTTCATGGTTGTTGAGTGGAGTGTTCTGTAGGTATCTATTAAGTCCATTTGGTTAAGAGTCACATTGAGGTTCTGGATCTCCTTGTTGACTTTTTGTCTTGATGATCTGTCTAGGATTGTGAGTTGGGTATTGAAAGCCCCATCTGTGATAGTGTTAGAGTCAATATCGTTTTTTAGTGCAGCTAGAAGCTGCTTTATGAAAGTTGGTGCTCCTATGTCGGGTGCATATATGTTTAGAATGAATATTTCTTGTTGATGTATTGAACCTTCATTATGTAGTGACCTTCTGTATATTTTTAAATTTTTGATAGCTTAAAGGATATTTTTTCTGGTATTAAGATCGCAACTCCTGCTTTCTTTTGTGTCCCGCTCACCTGAAAATTTGTTTTCCATCTTTGTACTTTGTGTCTTTTCTGGTGAGATGAGTCTCTTGGAGACAACATATTGTTTCATCTTGATATTTTATCCATTTTGCCTTTCTGTGTCTTTTCAGTGGTATATTTCGTCCATTTACATTCAGGTTAATTATTGAGACATGTGAGTTTATCTTTGTCATGAGTTTATCTTTGTCATGAGTTTCTTATAGAGTTTGTTGTTGCTACTGTTGTTTGTTTATTAGTTTGTTGTCTTTCTTTTGCTTTTTAGATTGATTCATGTGTGTTTTCAATCTTTTTCCTGCTTTCTTTGAAGGGCATTATCATTCTTTTTTTTTTTCTTTCCTCTGTGTTTAATACTTTATTAAGTGTTTCTGTAGAGCTGGTCTGGAGGCAGCATAATCTCTAGGGATTGAATGTTGGGAAGGATTTTAATTCTCCATTGTTGATGAAACTTAGCTTAGCTGGGTAGGTAATTCTTGTTTGAAATTGTTTGTCATTGAGAACTTTGAAGAAGTGTTTCTGTAGATAAGTGTGCTGCTATTCTAATTGGTCATCTCCAGTAGGTAGTCTAAACTGTCTCACTGACTTTAGGCTTTTTTATTTTATACCTACTTTGTGTAAGCAAATTACTATGTGTCTAGGAGCTCGTATTCTTCTTTGTTGTCTTGCAGGGGTTCTCGGAATCTCTTGTGTTTGAATGGCCACATCTCTGATAAGATGAGGGAAGTTTTCTTAGATAATTCCATGTTTTCTTAGATAATTCAATGTTTGTTCCAGGGTGGTCTCTGTCTCTCCATCTGCCTCAGGGATTTCAATTAATCTTAGGTTTGGCCTCAGGATATAATCACTCATCTCTTGGAGGTTTTGTTCTATCTTTTTAAGCTTCTTTTTTATGTTTTTAACAGTTTGGATTAGTTCCTCAAGCTCTGAGATTCTTTATTTTGCTTATTTAATTATGCTTTCCATGCTTATCAGTGTGTTATTTATTTCATTCACTGTATTCTTTGTTGCTGTTATCTCAGTTATCAACTCCTTCATTCTTTCCTCTTGTATCTCCTTATTTCTATTTTTTCTCTACTTGATATCAGTGTTTGTGGTTTGAGACTAGGTATTCTGGGGGTTCTTCATTGTCTGAGTTCCAAGGTGTGTATTCTAAGTTGTTCTCCCAGGGGTCTGTATGAGACCCATATTCTTCCTTTGGTTTTTCTTCATTTGTGTAGCTTTTCCTCCTCTCCTTTTTAAAACCTCTTCTTTAATTCTGTTGTTCAGTGATAAGGGGTATAGCTTTTACTTCTGTTTGCTCAATCTCCTATTCTTTCTTATGTAGATCCTTTGACTTTGTTCATTTTTGGAGCTGAACTGAGGTTGGGGAGCTGTGCTTTTTTGCAGTTTTGAGATTTAATTAATGGGGGACTTGTGATTCAAAAGCTATCTGCAGATCCCAGTGTCAACTGACGTGTGTGATCCCCCTGCAACACATTTGCCAACACCTTACAAACTGTCCATGCAGTGGGGGTGTATGTTTGCCCCCTGAAAGCAAAATGAGATTTTAAAAAGGGAAAGAATGGTCAAAGGAGGGAGGAAGATGAAAGGAAGGTGGAGAGACAGAAGAAGAAGAGAGAAAACAGACAGAAATACCAACTAACAATTAAACAGAGGAATAAACAAAGACAGAAACAACAAAAACAAAAACATACAGACCATCATACCAACAAACAAACAAAAAAACCCTGTTGATGTACTCACCCTCTAAAATGCCCTGCACAAACAGAAAATCAATAAAATATTAAAATAACAGAAACAAAAAAGTATGAGAGTGTAAACAAAAACAAAAAGAAAGAGAGAAGAACAAAAACAAAAACAAAACAAAGCAAAACAAAACTCTTGCTCTGTGGCTGTTTCTATAACTACAGGTCCCCACAGCTGCTGCCACCATATTAAGGAGAGCACCAGTCGCCAGCTCATCCCCTCCACTCTCAGTGCAGGCTGAGAGGTTTGTTCTCAGTGTGGGTTAGATGCCCCATGTACTTCTGTGGGAGGAGGATAGATCAGATGCAGATTCACTCAACTTGTCTGCTGCTGCTGTTGCTGCTGTCAAGTGTCCCACTCATATCTGAAATGTCTGTGCCCAAGAGCTGGGTGGGACAATGTATGTCTCTGCCTGTTCCTGGGACAGAGAAGATGGAACTGGTCAGCATCGCCTCACCAGCGGCTGGGATCATTTTCAGATTTCCATGTCCTGCCTTCTCCACATTTCCTAGGGCTCATACCAGTCTGTTGCTATAGGTTATGGTGTAGGCCAGGTGCCAGGTCATGAGAAGCAACTGTTCTCTGCTGTCTCTTTTCAAGAGGGCTCTTAGAATAGCAGATGATCCTTTGCACCAGGGGTTCCAATCTTAGGGTGGTAGACTGCACTCTAAGAGTTTCTTGCATTTCTTGATTTATTTCCCATTGTGTTGGAACTCTCTTTACTCAGTGTGAGAGGAAGGAACTCAACCTTGTGGCATGTTCTTTTTATTGTAGTAGTAGACTGCCACTACCACCCTAAGATTGGAACCCCTGGTGCACAGGATCATCTGCTATTCTAAGAGCCCTCTTGAAAAGAGACAGAACTCCAGGTGCATGAATTTGAGTCTCCCCTCAGATGGACTTTTACTCACCCACTGGCACATGCCCACTCTCATAGAAAGTCTTTATGAACATTCACTTTTGCAAAGACTCTCACACCCCTACCTGTTCTGTTGCCATCTTATCTCCTCTTTGTGGGTGTCTTTTGCAATGGAATGAGTTTCCTGGAGGCAGGAGATTGTAGGATTGGTATTGTTTGCCACTCTATATCTCTTCAATGGTGCATTTTGTCCATGCACGTTCAAGATGATTATTGATATGTGACAGCTTATTCCTGTCATAGGGCTCTTGGGAAATTGCTTTGTTTTATTTTAACTACTGTGTTTATACACATATGAGATTTTATTTTTGTGGGTGCTCTGTATGCTCTTTTATTTTTTCTGTGCCAACACATTCTTAAGTGTCTCCTGGAGAGCTGGTCTGAAGGCAGCATATTCTCTTAAAGACTGGATATCTGGAAAGGATTTTAATTTTCTGTCACTAATGAAGCTTAGATTGGCAGAGTAGGAAATTCTTGGTTGGAATTGTGTATCTTTAAGAACATTAAAAATTGGACTCCAATCCCTTCTGGCTTGTAGGTTTATGCAGATAAATCTGTAATGATTCTGATGGATTTTCCCCAGTATATAGTCTGACCTTTCTCTCTTACTGCCTTTAGGATTTTTTTCTTTCACGCTAACTTTTTATGGAGGTAGATTAATTACTATGTGTCTTGGTGACGTTCTTCTCGTGTATTACCTTGCAGGATTTTTCTGAATTTCTTGCACTTGGATGGTTGTCTCTTTATCAAGATGGGGAAAGTTCTCTGGAATGACCTCTTGGAGCATTAATTCCATGATATTTTAATATCTCCTTTCTATTTTTTTTTTTGTTTTTATTCTATGTTTTTAACTGACTGTGTTAATTCCATATTTTGGTCTTCAAGCTCTGAGATTCTTCCCTCTTCTTGGTTGAATCTGTTCCTAATTTTTGCTATTAATTTTGAGAATACAGTTTTTTTTTAATTGACCTACTCCATTTTTATTTCCCATATGATTTATTTGAGTTTTACTTCTTGTTGCTCTTAATTTCTGTACATTTGTGCCATTTGTTCTGGGGATTTTCATTGTTTGTACTCTGATGGCTGCTTTTTTGTATGCTGTCTCATTAAAATTCTGAGAGTTTCTTGCATTTCTTGATTTATTTCCCATTGTGTTGGAACTCTCTCTACTCAGTGTGAGAGGAAGGAACTCAACC
The DNA here is from genome assembly GCA_963574415.1 of Tarsius wallacei. Lineage (NCBI taxonomy): Eukaryota > Metazoa > Chordata > Mammalia > Primates > Tarsiidae > Tarsius > Tarsius wallacei. The sequence continues at coordinate 2,249 of CAUYQG010284269.1, read as the reverse complement.
CTGTGGCATGTTCTTTTTATTGTAGATTTTCTCTTCCACTCCAAACTTGTCAAGCTAGTTTTCAGCCCTTGCTGAAGACATAAATAAGGAGAAGCAAGACTGAATCAGTAATCACATGTCTTTCAATAACAACCAAAATAACCCAGGACCTGATGTATTCACAGTCTAATTCTACCAGATTTTCAAAGAAGAACTGGTACGAAACCTACTGAAGCTACTCCATAAGACTGAAAAGGAGGGAATTCTCCATAACTCATTTTATAAAGCCAGTATCACCCTGATACAAAAGCCAGGAAAAGACACAACAAGAAAAAAAAAAAAAAAGAAAACTATGAACCAGTATCCCTCAGGAACAATAGATGCAAAAATCCTCAACAAAATGCTATCAAACTGCATCCAACAAAAAAACACAAAAAAATAATTAACTATGATCAAGTGAACATTATCCCAGAGATTCAAGAATGTTTCAACATATCCAAGTCAATAAATGTAATCCTTCATACAAACAGAATTGAAAGCAAAAATCATATAAAATTTATGTTATCCCTTCAATAAATGCAGAAAGAGAATTTAATAAAATTTAGCATTCCTTCTTGATAAAAACACTCAACAAAATAGGCATAGAGGAAATATACCTTAAAAAAATAAAAGCCATATAAGACAAACCCACAGTCAACACTATACTGAATGGGCAAAAAATGGAAAGCATTCTTCCTCAGAACCAGAGCAAGACAAGGTTACCCACTTTTACCACTTCCATGCAACATAGTGCTGGAAATTCTAGCCAGAGCATTCAGACAAGAGAAAAACAAAGAATATCCAAATTGGGGGAAAAAAAGAATTCAAACTATCTCTGTTTGCTGATGCTATGATCTTAAACCAAAAAATTGTTTAAGACTTCTCTGAAAGACTCCTGAATTTGATAAATGAATTCAGTAAAGTCTCAGTTTACAAAATCAACACATATAAATTATTAGAACTGCTATACACCAATAGCAACCAAGGTGTTAATTAAATCAAAAACTCAATCCAGGCATTGCTTGAGCTCAGGAGTTCAAGCCCTGTCTGGGCAACACAGCAAGCAAGACTTTGTCTCTACAAATTAAAAAAAAAAAAAAAAAAAATATATATATACACATATTTTTTAAAGAACACAATTCAATTTATAACACTTGCCAAAAACTTAAAATATCTAAGATTGCATAAAACCAAGAAGACAAAAGATCTTGACAATGAGAACTACAGAACATTAATGAAAAAAATATATATATAGAACACAACACCTCACACTCATAAATTAAAAAATTAGCATTGTCAAAATGACCATACTACCCAACACAATATACAGATTCAGTGCAATCTCTATAAAACTAACAACATGCCTCACAGAATTAGAAAAAAAAACTTAAAATTCATATGGAACCAAGAAAGAACCTGAATAATCAAGGCAATATTAAGTAAAAAGAACAAAGCAGGAGATATCACATTGCCCAACTTCCAATTATCCTACAAGGTTATGGTATGGAAACAGTGTGGTACTGACTGTTGCAAAGCCAGATACATGAACAAAAAAAACAGAATAAAGAATCCAAAAATAAACTCAAATACATACAACCAACTGACCTTTGACAAAACAGACAAAAAGGTACACTCTGGAAAGGTCATTCTATTCCATAAATGGTGCTAGGAGAATTAAATAGTCACATGAAGAAAAGTGAAACTGAATTCCAATCTTTCACCATATGCAAAAACGAACTCAAGGTGGATTAAAGACTTAAATTTCAGACCTGAAATCATATAAATTCTGGAAGGAAACTTAGGAAAAATTCTTTTGGACATTGGCTTAGGCACAGACTTTATGGCTAAGAACCCAAAAGCAAATGCAACAAACATAAATAAGTAGGACTTAGTAAAACAAACAAATAAAAAGCTTCTATACAATAAAAGAAACAATTAGCAGAGTAAATAGGCACAGAGTAAACAGATAACATAAAGAAAGGAAGAAAATGTTTGCAAACTGTATATCCAACAAAGGACTGTTATCCAGAATTTACAAAGAACTCAAACAAATCAGCAAGAAAAAACAAACCCATTAAAAAGTGACCAAATGAGCCGGGCTCGGTGGCTCAGCCTGTAATCCCGCGCCTTTGGGAGGCTGAGGTGAGTGGATTGCCTGAGCCCGCGGGTTCGAGACCCGCCTGGGCAAGCGAGACCTCATCTCTACAATAAATCAAAAAATTAGTCGGGCG
>CAUYQG010284265.1:0-14426 GCA_963574415.1 Tarsius wallacei | reverse complement strand
CACGCCCGGCTGATTTTTTGATTTATTGTAGAGATGAGGTCTTGCTTGCCCAGGCGGGTCTCGAACCCGCGGGCTCAGGCAATCCACTCACCTCAGCTTCCCAAAGGCGCGGGATTACAGGCTGAGCCACCGAGCCCGGCTCGCACCCGAACTTTTAAACCCCTGGGCTCAAGCAATCCCACCATTCCCACCTCTCGAAGTGCTGGGAATACAGGACTGAGCCACCACACCCAGCATGTTGCTTTTTATATCCACACTCACTTCCCTTCTCCCTCAGCCCTTCCCTGACCTCTGACAACTAATCCATTCTCCATTTCTGTAGTTGTATCATCTCAAGAATGTTATATGAACAGAATCAGTATGTAACCTTTTGGAATTGAGTTCCCCCCCCAGTTACATTATCTGGAGCTGCATCCAAGTTGTGGCATATATCAAAGGTCCATGCTTTTTATTTATTTATTTATTTTGAGTCAGAGTCTCACTCTGTCACCCAGGCTGTAGTGCAGTGACATGCTCACAGCCACTGCAGCCTCGACCTGTTGGACTCAGGCAGTCCTTCCACCTCAGTTTTCCAAGAAGTTGGAACTACAGGTGCATGTGACCATACCCAGTTAATTTTTCTAGATTTATTGTAGAGATGAGGTCTCACCAAGTTGCCCAGGCTTGTTTCTAACCCCCTGGGCTCAGACAATCCTCTCACCTTGGCTTCCCAAAATGCTGGGAATAGGCGTGAGCCACCGTGCCTGGCCCATGCTTCTTAATTTTAAAGTAATATTCTACGGTATGGATGTACCAAAGTTTTTGTTTAATCATTCATCCAGTGAAAGATAACTGGATTGTCTCCAGTTTGGTGTTATAATGAATGAAGCTGCTATGAACTTTCATGTATAGGTTTTTGTGTGAACATTCATCTTCTTTCTATGGGATGAGTGCCTGGGAGTACAATTGCTGGGTTGTGTAATAGTTTCATGTTTAGCCTTTTAAGAAACTGCCAGCCAGGTGCGATGACTCACGCCTATAATCTCAGCAGTTTGGGAGGTTGAGGTGAGAGGATTGCCTGAGCTCACGAGTTCAAGTCCAGCCCAGGCAACTTGATGAGACCTCATCTCTACAATAAATAAAAAAATTAGCCAGGCATGGTGGTGCACACCTGCAGTCCCAGCTACCTGGAAGGCTGAGGCGCAAGGATCACCTGAGGCCAGCAGGTTGAGGCTGCGGTGCGGTGGCCGTAAGTGTGCCACTGCATTCCAGCCTGGATTATAGAGTGAGACTCCTACTCAAAAAAAAAAAAAAAAAAAAGAAAAAGAAAAGAAATTACCAAACTGCTTCTAGAAAGACTATGCTATTTTACATTCTCAACAGCAATCTGTGGGTGATACAGTTTCTCCACATCCTTTCTAGCATTTAGTGTCACTGCTTTTTTTGTTGTTTCAGTTTTGGTTTTAAGAGGTAAAGTTTCTCTCTGTCATCTAGTTGGACTGCAGTAATGTGATCATTGCTCACTGCAGCCTCAAACTCCTGGGCTCAAGGGATCCTTCTACCTTGGCTTCAAAGTGCAGGTATGAGCCACCACACCCAGTCTTATGTCACTATATTTTATTGTTGCCATTCTGATAGGTGTGTAGTGATACCTCATTATGGTTTTAATTTGCAATTTCCTGCCAATCTTGTTGAACATTTTTTCATGTGCATATTATCACCATCAGAAAAACTGTCTCATGTCTTTCACCTATTTCTTTTTTTTTTTTTTTTTTTTTTTTTGAGTGTGTAGTGGCACACTCATGGCCACCACAGCCTTGACCTGCTGGGCTCAGGTGATCCTTCCACCCCAGCCTTCCAAGTAGTTGGAACTACAGGCACATGCCTGGCTAATTTTTTGATTTATTATAGAGATGAGTGCTTGCCAAGTTGCTCAGGCTGGTCTCGAACCAGTGGGCTCAGGTAATCCTCTTACCTCGGCCTCCCAAAGTGCTGGGATTATAGGCCTGAGCCACCACACCTGGCCCTTGCCTATTTCTTAATTTTTCATTTATTTTTTTACTGGTGAGTTTTGAGAGTTCTTTTTATATTCTAGATACTGGTCTGAAAATATTGGTTTGTAGTTTTCATTTTTTGTACTGGTTTCAGGTAATATTAACATTATAAAATGAATTGGGAAGGATTCATTGCTCTTTTATTTTCTGGAAGAGATTGTGTATAATCAGTGTTAATCCTCCTTTAAATATTTGGTAGAATTCTTCAGTGAAACTATTTGGGTTTTGAGATTTCTTTTAATGAGAACTCTAAAATTAAGGAATTCAATTTCCTTAATAGTTATGGGGCAATTCAAATAAACTATTTCATATAGTGAAAGTTTTGGTAGTTGGTGTTTTTTTAATTACATTTTTTAAAGGAATTGGTCCATTGAAGATTTCAAATTTATGTGTGTAGAGCTGTGTGTAGGATTCCTTGTTATCCTTTTGATGTCTGCAGTGTCTGTAGTGATATCCTCTATTTCTTTTTTTTTTTTTTTTGAGTCAGAGTCTCGCTCTGTTGCCTAGACTGGAGTGCAGTAGCACATTCACGGCCACTGGAGCCTTGACCTGCTATGCTCAGGTTATCCTTCTGCCTCAGTCTACCAGGTAGCTGGAACTACAGGCATGTGCCACCATGCCTGGCTAATTTTTTTTTTATTTTTATTTATTGTAGAGATGAGGCCTCACCACGTTGCCCAGGTTGGTCTTGAACTCGTGTGCTAGGGCAATCCTCTCATCTTGGCCTCCCAAAGTGCTGGGATTATAGTCGCGAGCCACTGTGCCTGGTCGATATCCCCTATTTCTGATATTGGCAATTTGGTGATTTGTAGAAGTTTGTCAGTTTTATATTTTATTCAGTTTTACAAAAGAATAGCTTTTTGTTTGTTTCACTATTTTTTTTCCTTCCTCCCTTCCTTCCCTCCTCCCTCTTTCTTCCCCTCCTTCCTTTCCTTCATTTCTTCTTTCTTCTCACTCTATTGCCCAGGCTGGAGTGCAGTGCCACAATCCTTGCTCTCTGTAGTTTTGACTTCCTGGGCTCAGGTGATCCTTCCATCTCAGCCTCCTGAGTGGCTGATACTATAGGCACACATCACTATGCCTGGCTAATTTTTTGTAGAAATGAGGCCTTGTTGTGTTGTCCAGGCTGGTATCAAACTTCTGGGCTCAGACAATCCTCCTGCCTCGGTCTCCTAAAGAGCTGGGATTACAAGCATGAGCCACCGTACCCAGCTGTTTCATTGATTTTCCTATGTTGTTTTTCTCTTTCTAATGTCATTAACATCTGCTTTTGTTTTTGTGACTTATTTCCTTCTGCTTCCTTTGGATTTATTTTGCCCTTCTTTTTGATTGATTTGAGAATTTTCCTCTTTTCTAATGTATGAATTTTATGCTATAGATTTCCCACTCAGTACTGATTTAACTGTGTACCACATATTTTTGATATGTTGTATATTCATTCTGTTCAAAGTATTTTAAAAATTTTCCTTTGATACTCCCCCTATGATCCATAGACTACTTAGAAGTGTGTTATTCTGTTTCTGTTTGGAAGTTTTCCTGTTACCTCTCTATTATTATTTTGATTTTGATTCCATTGGGGTTGGAGAACATACTATGCATGATTTCAATTCTTTTAAGTCTGTAGAAGCCTGTTTTATGGCTCAGGTATGTTCTATCTTGATGTATATTCCATGGACACTTGGGAAGAATGTGCATCTTTTTGATGTTGAGTAGAATGTTCTAAAAATGTTGGTTAGATTCTGTTGATGGTGTGGGTGAGTTCTTTAATATCCTAGCTAATTTTTTGTCTAGATGTGCTGAGAGAATGGTCTTGAAGTCTCCAACCATAATTGCAAATTTGTCTATTTTCCTTTCAACGCTATCAGTTTTTGCTTTGCCTATTTTTCAGCTTTGCTGTTTTGTGCATTCACATTGAGGGTTATTTTTTCTTCTTGGTGGGTTACATTTTTATCATTATAGTGTTGTCTTAAGCATGAGTGACTCCATCTTTATGTTTGCAATTTTGAGTTCATGTGTGCAGCGTATTGCTAAGAGTGCTGTGACACTTCCTTGTTTTGATGTCTTAATGGAAAACATGTTTTGGTGAAAAAACGTCAAAAACATGTTGACAAACTGATGGACTAAACACGTTTTGCTGTGAAAAACATGGGGTGGAACGCCTAGAAGTTGTTTATATGAAAACCTCTATAAAAAGAGTACCAAGTCCCAACCACATCACCGCACTCTTCATTCACCTGAAGTGCCGTCCAATGAAACATTTGGAAGCTTGCCGAGCCGGTCCAGGGCTGTTGCATACCGGATGACCTCACTCCCTAGCAACAAGGGACACTGACTAAGAATCCCAAGATATGAAACTATAACCACTTCGGTTGGTGACGTTCTCAGGATTGGTCAGGACCTTAGGATGTTAGTGTGATAGTGTGAATAAAGCATTGTTAAACAGCATCTGCGAGTCCTTGACTTGTTGACGCCCATTTGTCTGTCACTTGTGACAAATGTCCTTCTTCCTGTCTGATTATTATTATTTTTTGCTATGAAGTGCCCTTTAAGTTATTTTAAGCTGGGTATGGTGACTCATGCCTGTCATCCCAGCACTTTGGGAGGCAGAGGTGAGAGGATTCCCCGAGCGCATGGGCTCAAGACCAGCCTGGGCAACATGGCAAGACATTGTCTCCACAATAAATCAAAAGATTAGCTGTGCGTGGTGGCGCACACCTGTGGTTCCAGCTACCTGAAAGACTGAGGTGGAAGGATTGCCAAGGCAGGTTGAGGCTGTGGTGGCTGTGGCTGTGGCTATGTTGCTCCACTCCAGCCTGGGCGGCAGAGTAAGACTCTGACTAAAAAAAAAAGAATTATTTTAGCTTAGTCACTTCTGCTTACTTTTGATTAATGCTTATATGGTATATCTTTTTCTATTCTTTTACTTTCAAGCTCTATTCTTATAGGTAGGATATAGTTTGGTCATGTTTTCTTAATCCACTTTGAAAATTACTGTCTTTTAATTAAAGTATTTAGACCAATTATATTTAATATAATTATTAATACACTAGGACTTAAATATGACTTTTTTTTTGGTCTGTACACTCTGGTTTTTGTTTATCTACTTCTCTTCTTTTTTTCCCTGTATCACAAGAACATCAAATAAAAACAAAATTTTTATAGAGATGAGATTTCAGTACGTTTCCCAGGCTGGTCTTGAACTCCTGGGCTCAAGCAGTCCTCCTGCCTCAGTCTCCAAAAGCGCTGGGATTACAGGCATGAGCCACCATGCTGGTCTTATTTTTCTTTTCTTTGTCTTCCTTGGGATTAATTGAACAATTTTTAAGAATTCTAGTTTTTTTTTTTTTTAGTCAAAGTCGCACTCTGTCCCCAAGGCTGGAGGGCAGTGGCATGCTTACAGCTACCACAGCCTCAACCTGTTGGACTCAGGCATTCCTTCCACCTCAGCCTTCCAAGTAGCTGGAACTGCAGGCGTGTACCACCATGCCTGGATAATTTTTTGGTTTGTTGTAGAGAGGAGATCTCGCCATGTTGCCCAGGCTTGTCTCAAACTCCTCGGCTTAGACAATCCTCTCACATCTACCTCCCAAAATGCTGGGCTTATAGAGGTGAGCCACCATGCCCAGCTGATTTATCTATAGTATTTTTGTATTTCTCTGTGTAGGCCTCTGTGAAGAAAGCAATATGTTACATATGATGGGACCTCCAATAAATCAGACTTATTTTTTGTAGTACAAACTTCCCCTGCTAGGTAATTGTTCTAGAAACCCACTGGCATCTGTGTGCCAGTTAGTGTTGTCGTTAGAGGCTGTGTTCAGCTTCAGTGAATTTGTTTTTGAAGATTATTTCAACATGTTTGCCCATTTCATGATTTACGTGCACACCTGCCCACATTGTGGTGTGCATACAGCAGTTTTTGATCAAAAACGGCATGACTCTTGGGCCCTATCCTCTCTATTCAACCAGTCTCACCCATAGCACCTTTTTTTGTTTCCCAGATGAAAACCTTCCTCAGAGGAACTTTTGCTGATGTGGAAGAGATGAAACAAAAAATGGCAGAAGCACTACAAGTCATAAAAAATGGCTGAGTTCAAAAACTGTTTTGAGCAGCGGAAAAGGCATCTTGATAGCTATGTTGCATCAAAGAGTGCTTTGAAGGTGATCGATGTTTAAAAATGCAAAAATAAATACACAATTTTTAATAAATTCCAGGTTTTGGGGGAGCCCTGCTCATATATGGAACTTATCTTAGTCTACTGATGTCATCCTTTGGCTAGTTTGAGTGAAGTATAGAAATCTTACTATCCTTTATGTATCCTTTCTCTTTCCATTTTGAACCACATCGGGTATGGCATCACATGCCTGTAGCAATAATAAAATAATAAAAATCATTTGCTTTAAGCTTTAAATATAATTTAGATAACTCAAGAGGAGAAGAGCAGTTGATTGTATTGACCCACATTTTTTCTTTCTTCCTTCCTCTCCTTTCCTTCCTTCCTTCCTTCCTTCCTTCCTTCCTTCCTTCCTTCCTTTCTTTCTTTCTTTCTTTCTTTCTGGTATTCCAAGACTCTTTCTTATTGCTTTCTTTATCTTTAGAGAATTTCTTTTAGCCATTCTTTAGGGTAAGCCTGCTGCCAGTAAATTCTCTGAATTTTTCTTCATCTGAGAAAGTTTTGATATCTCCTTCATTCTTTTTTTTTTTTTTGAGTTGGAGTGTCACTCTGTCACCCAGGCTGGAGTGCAGTGGCATGCTCATGGCCACTGCAGCCTCAACCTGCTTGATCCTTTCGCCTCAGCCTTCCAAGTAGTTGGAACTACAGGCACGCACCACTATGCCTGGTTATTTTTTGTTTTTTAATTTACTGTAGAGATGAGGTCTTGTCAAGTTGCCCAGGCTGGTCTTGAACCGGCGGGTTCAGTCAATCGTCTCACCTTGGCCTCCCAAAGTGCTGGGATTATAGGCATGAGCCACCACGCCTGATCACCTCCTTCATTCTTAAAATGTACTTTCCCTGGTTATATAATTCTGGAAAGTTCTAGTTCTTTCTTTCCATCACTTGAAAAATTGTGTGCTATTTCATTCTAACTTTATGGTTTCTTATAATGAATTTACTGTCATTCAAATGGTTTACTCCTATAGAGAAGGGTCTTTTCTCTCTTATTTTTATAACGGACTTAATTTTTTAAAAAAATATCCATTTATTTTTGAGTTAGGGGTCTTACTCTGTCACCCAGGCCGGAGTGTTGTGGTGTGATCATGGCTCACTGCAGCCTTGACCTCCTGGGCTCAGGCAATTCTTTTTCTTCAGCCTCCCGAGTAACTGGGACTACAGGCACATGCCATCATGTGTGGCTAATCCTTTGTTTTTTTTTCTTGTAGAGACAAAGTCTTGCTATGTTGTCCAGGCTGATCTTGAATCCATGGGCTCAAGCAGTTCTCTTGCCTCTGCCTCCCAAAGTGCTGGGATTGCAACAGACTTTACTCTTTTAGAGAAGTCTTAGGTTCTCAGCAAAATTAAGCAGAAAGTATAAAGTTCTCATATTTTTTTCTGTCTTCATCTATCTTTATATACCTTCATATCCTCCCTATTAACATTGAGCACCAGAGTGGTATATTTGGAACATCTCTTATTTTTAAGATTTTTTTTGTCTTTAATTTTCAAAAGTTTGACAATTAGGTATCTTGGTGTGGGTTTTTTTTCTTTTTCTTTTTGGTTTATACTAGCTGAAATTTGCTCAATTTCTTGAATCTATCAGCTTATATTTTTTCTTAGATTTGAGAAATTGTTAGTTATTTTTTCTTTTCTTTTCTTTCTTTTTTTTTTTTTTTTTTGAGTAGGAGTCTCATTCTGTTGCCCAGGCTGGAGTACAGTGGCATGCTCATGGCCACTGCAGCCTCTACCTGCTGGGCTCAGGCAATTCTTCTGCCTCAGCCTTCCAAGTAGCTGGAACCACAGACATGTGCCACCATGCCTAGATTATTTTTTGATTTATTGTAGAGACAAGTCTTTCCAAGTTTTCCAGGCTGGTCTCAAATCCCTGGACTCAGGCAATCCTCTTGCCTCTGCCTCCCAAAGTGCTGGGATTACAGGAGTGAGCCACCACACCTGGCTTAGCTATTATTTCTTTAAGTACTTTTTCAGCCTTGCCCTCTTTTTTTTCTCCTCCAGGATTGTGATGACAATAATTTTGGGACTTTTGTTATAGTTTCACAGATGCCTGAGGATCTGTTCATTTTCTTTGCTCTATTTTTTCCTATTGTTCTTTTTCCCCTATGTTCTATTTTCTATTCTCTCTGTTGTACAGATTAATTTCTAGTGTTTTATTTTCATTTACTGATTCCTTCCTCTGTTCCCTTCATTCTGCTGTTGCGTTCACTCAGTGAGCTTTGTATTTTTTAATTCTCAAATTTTCATTTGGCTTTTCTTCATATTCTTTATTATCATTTGTTTCTTTGCTGAGACTTTTTATTTCTTTGCAGAGATTTTTAAAAAATGTGTTTCAAACATGTTCATAATTTCTCATGGAAACATTTTTGTGATAATTAAAATCCTTGTTAATTTTATTTTCTATGACTTCTTTTTTTCCTATTCAGTTTGAGGTCTTCCTGGTTCTTGGTATGATGAATGGTTTCCAGTAGAAACCTGGACATTTTAAATATTATGTTATGAGACTCTGGATTTTATGTAAACCTCTGTTTTAGCTGGCTTTCCCTGATAGCACTCCAGCAGGGCAAGGGAGGACACCACCTTGTTACTGCCAGGTGGGTTTGAAAATTCTGGCTGCCAACTTGGTCTCTGATAAGACCTTCCTCATTGGGAGGAATATTAGTACCTATCAGAGGCTCAGCTAAGCTGGAGACTGCTGAACTTCCAGGTGTGAGAGTAGCTAATCAAAGCAAAAAGCCAATGTGAAAGTAACACCGTTTTATCACTTACTGTGATAGTATATGCAAGAGGTTTTTTTTTTAAAATTATTTTTTTTAAGAGTCCAGTTCTTACTCTGTCACCCAGGCTGGAGTGCAGTGGCATAATCATATCTCACTGTAGCCTCAACCCCATGGGTTCAAGCAATCCTCCTGCTTTAGCCTCTCAAGTAGCTATAATTACAGGTGTGCATCACCATGCCTGGCTGAGTTTTTATTTTTTTCTCTTTTTTAAATTTAATTTTTTATTTAATTTTATTTTTATTTTTTAGTTGGAGTCTCACTCTCTTGCCCAGGCTGTAGTGCAGTGGCATGCTCATGGCCACCGCAGCCTCGACCAGCTGGGCTCACCTCAGCCTTCCAAGTAGCTGGAACTACAGGCATGCACCACCACACCTGGCTAATTTTTTGATTTTTATTGTAGAAATGAGGTCTCTCCAAGTTGCCCAGGTTGATCTTGAGCCCATGGACTCAGGTAATCCTCTTATCTCGGCCTCCCAAAGTGCTGGGATTATAGGTGTGAGCAACTGCGCCTGGCATTTTTTTTCATTTTCATTTTTAGTTTTTTAGAGATAAAGTCTCACTATTTTCTCCAGGCTGGTATAAAACACCTGGGCTTCAAGCATTGCCTCTGCCTTTGCCTCTCAAGGTGCTGGGATTATAGGTGTGAACCACTGTGTCCGGCTTACACACACACTTTTTTGTTTTTGAATCAATGTCTCCATCCTGTCGCCCATGCTGGAGTGCGGTGGTGTGATCCTGGCTCACCATAGCCTCCATTTCCTGAGCTCAGGTGATCCTTCTGCCACAGTCTCCGGAGTAGCTGGGACTACAGGCGCGTGCCACCATGACCAGCTAAGGTCCTTTGTAGACGAGGTCTGGCTATATTATCTAGGCTGGGCTCGAACTCCTGGGCTCAAACAATTCTTCCACCCCAGGCTCCCAAAGTGTTGGGATTACAGGTATGGGCCACCTCACCCGGCTATAAACACACCTTTAAAATATATTCCTTTAGGTATATATTTATTTCATAAATTGTGAGTACAAAATACATAAACCACACTATTTGTGAGAAGATACCATTTATTTGAAGCCATATTCAGCTACTATGGGATTTTAAATTTCATTTGTTAGCAACAGCCTGAAAAGAGGAGAAGCAGTGTAAAGCAAGATTTAGGGGTTTGAGAGAGGATGGGATTCAGGATGTCAAATATATATAATCCATTATTCCTCAATCTGGCTCTCAGTGTCTTCTGATAAGTTAATTGGGCCACTGGCTGCTCACTTCTTCTCTAGGGACTGCTAAATTCTTTCAATACAAACACGTATTCCAATGTTGGCAGGAGACTCTCTGTTTTAGGAGTAGCTGAAACAGTAGCAATGAATCATGCTGCCTCTAAGTAATTTTTTTTTTTTTCCCAGAGATGAGGCATGGAGCCAATGCTTAACTAAATACTCTGCTTTGTTTTTGTTTTTGTCTTAAATTGCATCTTCTTTGGAAATGGAAGAAGATGAAATTTGAGATAGGGATAAAATAATCTAGGTTTATGAGCTTTCTTCTCTCCTCAGTGGATAGGAAAATAGGGAATGAGGACAACTTGTTTCATTTTGGATGTTTTATTTTATCTGTTAGATCAAACAAATGGCCTCCCCCAATGCATGCATTCTCCATGTGTTTGATGAGATTAGATGAAAAGAATAATACATGCCCAGTATCTCTAAAGAGAGAGAGTTTGCACAACACCTGTCCAATATCTGTAGGAGTATGGAATGCCCATTTGCAGAGTAAAACTCACCCACAATTAAGAATGCCATGAAGGAGCAGGGCATGGTGTGTTAAAACAGCTTTTTACTTCTAGGGGGTGGGAGTCACACTAGCTCTTTCAAAAGATGGGAGGATATTTTATTCTTTAATTTTTTTCCTTTACTATTTTTTTAAAACAGCTTTATCAAGGTGTACTTGATATACAAAACACTATACATATTTTATGTGTACGATTTTATTGGTCTGGACATGTGCAAACATTCGTGATGCCATCACAAGATGCACATTATGATAGACATTATACTGTATAGCAGATCTCTAGAATGTATTAATCAAACATAACTGAAACTGTATACCTATTGAACAAGTCCTCAATGAAATGGGGGGAATTTTAAAGATATATGGGACAAAACAAAGATTAAAAATCCCATAGGATTTCTTGAAATAATATAAAACCTAACTTATTTTTTTTTAAGCACCTCACATGCATTAGGCCTTGTGCCAGATAGTTTGCATTCTTTCCTTCCCTTCCCTTTCTTCTTTCTTTCTTTCTTTCTTTCTTTCTTTCTTTCTTTCTTTCTCTCTCTCTTTCTTTGTCTCCTTCCCTTCTTCCCTCCCTCCCTCCCTCTCTCTCTCTCTCTTTCTTTCTTTCAAGACAGGGGTCTTGCTATGTTGCCCTAGGCTGCTCTTGAACTCCTGGCCCGAAGCATTCCTCCCTCCTCGGTCTCCCAAAGCGTTGGGATTATAGGAATAAGTCACCATGCTTGGCCTCAGTTTACATTCATTAATTCATTTAGCTCTCCTGAAACAAACTAAAACAAAATTGAGACTGTATTATTATCTTCATGTCTTGAGGCTGAAATGCTGTGACTTGACCATAGTCATGAGGCAAGATATGAGAGAGACAGTGCAGTGTTTGCGATTCCAGGGCCCACTCTTCTCCATGGCCCCCTTATATTCTTTATAAGGCCTTAATCACAGCCAACAAGACTAGCGAATCCTCTTGCTTCTAATATTCAAGATAATCATGGTCATTTAAATATAAATAAATTCCTTATACACATATGAAAGCTATTATATCTTTTAACAAGAATTACTAACTTTAAAGAATAATCCAAACTATTCTTCTATTTGGGCTTACTATCATATCCTATTAAAGATAAATCACTGCAGGCTACTAAATATGACATTAATGTAGAAATAATTTTATGGCATTTATCTTTAATTGGAGTAACTGGATTGTTTGTGTAAAGGAGGATAATCATATCACAACTCTTATGCAACACAGCTAGTAGGTAGCAAATGACATCGTGGTTTTGATTAGCACCATTTGAGATTCCTGTGAAGAAGTTTGCCTAAGGTCACAGAACTATTCAGAGCTAGAAATACAGCACAGTAATCTCTATTTCTAGCCCCACGATTCACTTAGTTAAAACAACGCTTATGTTATTCATAAAGCAATGTCATCAGTCACAAATCTGGTTAAGAAAGATAGGAGTAAAAATTAGTTGTTAGGAGAAACAATCATTTATGTAATAAATGTCAGCCCATCTTTCTTTTCAAACTAATTGCATAATATCATCTATTCATTTCTTAGAAGATAGGTCTTACAGATTTAGGAAAAGAATATAACTATTCTTGATTATCAGTTGTCCTGATTGAAATATAGTTTATTTTGTGAAAGTCTGAGGATGTCTCATGGAATTAGATGCCAGAGAATTAGATTATTAGTAATTATATGCAGTACTCCATGATAATGTGTAACCCCCGTGATGCGTGGTGTTGTTTTATGTTTTAATCTGGGTGTTCAACACTGGTACTTTAATTCAGACTCTGTCTTTACTTTTTCAGAATTTTTATAATGGTTTATAGGAATCATGACGCCCTCTAAATTTTTCTCGCTTTATTGACTTATTTTAGTGAATGATTTTCTAATCAATCTCTTCTTTCTAACTTGCCTTTGTTTCAAGTCTCTACAAACAACCCTGGGAATTCACCATTTTTAGTTTTTCTCTTTGCCTTTAGAGTCAGACTATAATAAAAACTCATTTTATTACTGCTTGTTTTGTTTGCTTGCCTTATTTTATGGAGAAATGTTTCTACATAAAATATATTTTAAAAATTTGTGTATGTGTTTATTTAGAGTCAGAGCCTCACCCTGTTGCCCAGGCTAGAGTGCAGTGGCACAATCATGGCTCTTTGCAGCTTTGACCTCCTGGGATCAGGTGATTCTTCTGGCTCAGCCTCCCAAGTAGTTGGTACTACAGGCATGCACCACTGCATCTGGATAATCTTTTTGTAGAAATGAGGTCTTGCTATACTGCCCAGGCTGGTCTCGAACTCCTGGACTCAAGTAATTCTCCTGTCTTAGCCTCCCAAAGTGCTGGGCTTACCAGGTGTGAGTCACTGTGCCTGGACACAATATTTTAGAGGTTTTAGTTGTCAAGCACTTACTTGTGTGTACTTGCACATTTGATAAGTTTAAGTATTTTAGCACAGTATTGAACACTCCATAAAGCCTCAATAAAAATGCACTGTATTATCATTAGAATCATTAATAGTGTGAGCAGTGCAACATAACTATAGATCAAAGTTACTGTCCTCAAGGACAGATCTTAAGATTTAGTTCTGAAGGAGTTATGGCACTTAGGAAGAAGATGACACACAAGCCAAGGCTGCGTCCTAGTGTCTCTTATCTCTCATACCTGCTATCCCCTTTGCTTGATATCTAACTGAAAGCTGGAAACTGAAAATAATTGGGAAAGCGACTGTGTAAATGTTAGCTTTTGTCATAATTCCTGATGCCTGGGAAAATTCCAAATCATTCACATAGACTTTGGCCAAGAAAACTCTGGGGATCTTCAGGACATTCAATGTCATTTTTTGGAGAGCTGGCAAAATCTCTAGTCAATTTTAGGAAGAGGTCCCCGGAGCATTCTGAATCCCTGAGGTCACTTCAGAGATGAGTTGTGTGTCTTGAGAAACTGTCTGGATAACTCTAGGCGCAATCTGTGTTTCATACTTAATTCAGAAGGTGCTTCTAACCATCCCCAGGACATAGGCCAGACTGATTTCTGGCCTAGATTTAGGCCAAGTCTCATTGTTCAGGAAAAAAATAGGTCTTGCCCTGAATAAATGGTATCCTTTAGAGCATGAGACCACAGCCATTTACTAGCATGTGGGGTCACTAGGATTTCCTTCGCTTTTTCTGTACCACCCAATGCCACCAATATTTATTCAACACCCACTAAATACTGCACTAGATATCTGGTGAAAACACATAAGGCTCTTGCCATTGAATGACCTAACTATTTCAAAGGAGTAGGTTTTAAACTGTGTTCATTGCACTTCGTGTTTCCCAGGAGAAGCCCCAGACCCACTGTAGGTGTTGGTACAATTTTAGAATGGCACCTGGCACATAATAAATGTCCAATTTGTTAGCCTTGTGGGCTTATAGTTCAACTGAAGCACTTTTATTTTTCTCTTTTTTCAGTTGAAATCTCACTTCAAGCCGGGCTCGGTGGCTCAGCCTGTAATCCCGCGCCTTTGGGAGGCTAAGACAGGAGAATTACTTGAGTCCAGGAGTTCGAGACCAGCCTGGGCAGTATAGCAAGACCTCATTTCTACAAAAAGATTATCCAGATGCAGTGGGTGTTGAATAAATATTGGTGGCATTGGGTGGTACAGAAAAAGCGAAGGAAAT
>CAUYQG010284262.1:0-17403 GCA_963574415.1 Tarsius wallacei | reverse complement strand
CAGCCGGGCATGGTAGCGCGTGCCTGTAATTCTGGCTAATCAGAAGGCTGAGGTGGAAGGATCGCCAGAGCCCAGCAGGTCGAGGCTGCGGTGGCCGGGAGCGGCCACTGCACTCCAGTCTGGGCGACAGAGTGAGACTCCAACTCAAAAAAAAAAAAAAGGAAAAGAAAAGAAAGTGAAGTACAGTGAGATCATTTGCCTGCCCTATACTCTTTACTGGTTGTGGTCAAACCACCTTGATTTCCACACAAGGAACCACCTCTGGCCTGTCTCAGTTCGTTCCAAGTGGTGCGGACCCCAGCTCCTCAGTCCTCAGCTGACCATGCGTGGCACAGCAACTTCATCCCCACAGTATTTGGTTGATGGCTGGACACAAGACCCAAGGAGGGTCAGCTAGTGATAATCCTCCCCAGGACCTGCTGGCATTGGTATCTGTTTGTCTGCTTGTTTGTTTTCTGGCACCATTTGAGAAGCACTCTCTCTCACTGGGAGACTTACAGCAGCTAGAGTGTTGACCTCTAACTCCTGCTGGTACTCGTTTCTTGCCACACGTAAGAGAGCCTGCCTGAGAATAAAGGTGGTGGACTTGAAGAAAGCAAAAACAAAAGGAGACACAGCTTCCCCCCAACATCATGGCTGAACCTTACTAGTCCCAAGGGCAGTGGTTCCGCAGATACCAGTATCTCTGAGGGCCTGCAGAGATTGCTGGGCCCCACCCCTGGAGTTTCTGATGCTGAGAAATTAACAGCTTTCACAAGTTCTCCCACGTGATACTGATGCTGCTGGTCGGGAAGCCACACTTGGAGAACTACTATCCTAGATTTTTTTTTTTGAGTTGGAGTCTGTCACCCAGATTGGAGTGCAGTGGCACGCTCACGGCCACCACAGCGTAGACCTGCTGGGCTCAGGGCATTCTTCCACCTCAGTCTTCCAAGTAGTTGAAACCACAGGCAAGCGCCAGCATGCCTGGCTTTTTTTTCTTTCTTTCTTTTTTCTTTCTTTTTTTTTTTTTTTTTTTTTAGAGACGAGGTCTCACTACATTGCTTAGGCTAGTCTCAAACTCCTGGGGTCAAACGATCCTCTCACCTGGGCCTCCCAAAGTTCTGGGATTACAGAGGTAAGCCACCATGCTTGGCCAAATACCAATATTGGTAATGGCTACATAATTATCTATCATATAAATGTATAAAACTTCACTCAACTAATACTTTAAGTTGCCCAGGCTGGTCTCGAACCCCTGGACTCAAGCAATCCTCTCACCTCCACCTCCCAAAGTACTGGGATTACATGCTTGAGCCACCACGCCCGACTCTATCCTAGATTTTTATTAAGCCAGTGTGAATTTAATTTCTATCCCATACAAGTGAGGGAGTTCTAAATAATACAGAAATTAGGTAGGGTGCTAGAATTTCCATGAAGGAAGCAAACTCTGCGTATAGAATATCTAATTAGAAGTATAAAACCTTAGAAACTTTTGGGAAAAAATTCTAGATAATCTGTTAGGAATAACAATTTAGCAACCCTGTCTAAAATTAGGTATATTCATGTTATTCAAATTTAAATTAACACAAATAAGCTTCATTTGCACACCTTAGCAAAAAAGCAGTTCCCAGACAGTGATGGCAAGTTTAGTCATAACTGGATTAGAGTTGCTAGATAAAACAGAAGGGATTCAGTTTAATTTGACCAACATTTTTTTCTTTTGTTGGTAAATCTGGCAATCCTAATCTGAATAGGAAGGTTTTAGAAGGACATTTTTAAAGTTCAAATAAAGGGACATGTTAAGTACTGAGATCTCAACTCATTAACGGTATTAATTATCTTGGTTTAAGAAATTTTTCCTGTCCCATTTCCCCCTACTCAGAGGACGAAACCCAAAGACATACAAAGAAAAAATTTTTATAAAAATGCTTACGCAGCTAATGGAAATCCACTTTTGGTAACGGTAATGATATTAACAATTGATCCTCCATGCTTTTTCATCCAGGAGTTATAGACTGCAGGATACAGACAAACGACATATTAATGTATTAAACAGTGTCCTGACCTCTCTGATACCTTGTTCCAGCATGCTGCCTATTTGACATGTTTTATATTTTTTTTTACTTTTTAAAATAAAAAGTCTGATTATGGTACCATTTACACATCATGAAATTCATCCACTTGAAGTGTACAATTTAATGACTTTTAATAAACATACAGACTTGTGTGACCATGACCACAATCCAGTTTTAGAACGTTTCCATCACCCCAAAGAGTTCCTTCATACCCATCTGCAGCCCAACATATCCCCAGGAAAACACTCATCTTTCTATTTCTCTAGATTGGCTTTTGCCTTTTCTGAACATTTCATATAAACTGAGTCACACAATGAGTGGTCTTCTGTTCCTGGGGTTTCCTCTACTAGGATAATGTTTGTGAGGTTCATCTGTGTTATAATGTATTAATATTTCCTTTTTATTGCCACGTAGAAGTCCATTGCATGGGTATGCCACGTTTATTTATACACTCATCAGGTAATAAACATTTGGGTTGTTTCCACTTTGGGGTGATTACAAATACAACTCTTTGTGTGGACACAAGAGTTTCATTTCTCTTGGGTAGATATCTAGAAGTGAAATTACTGAGGCATATGATAACTCCATGTTTAACTTCTTTTTTTGTTTTGTTTTGTTTTGGAGTCAGAGTCACTCTGTCACCCAGGCTGGAGTGCAGTGGCACGCTCACAGCCACCACAGCCTCAACCTGCTGGGCACAGGCAATCCTTCTGCCTCAGCCTTCCAAGTACCTGGGATCACAGCACACACCACCATGCCTGGCTAATTTTTTGGATTTATTATAGAGACAAGGCCCCACCAAGTTGCCCAGGCTGGTCTCGAACCCTGGACTCAGACAATCCTCTTGCCTCCGCCTCTCAAAGTGCTGGGATTACAGGTGTGAGCCAACATGCCTGGCAAGCCTGATTAATTTTGTGACTTTTTTTTTGGTAGAGATAAGGTCTCGCTACGTTGCTTAGGCTGGTCTAAAAACTCCTGAGCTCAAGCAATCCTCCTACCTGGGCCTCCCAAAGTGCTGAGATTATAGATGTGAGCCATCATGCTTGGCCAAATACCAATATTGCTACGTAGTTCTCTATCATATAAATGTATACTAATTCATTCAACTAATACTTTACTGTGAATACTTACATGGTTTTCAGTTTTTCACTATTATTATCATGATATAGAAAAATAAAAGCCCTAATATAGAAACTAAAAGCCCTATTTTAAAAGTAAAAACAGGCCAGGCGTGGTGGCTCAAGCCTGTCATCTCAGTACTTTAGGAGGCTGAGGCGAGAGGATCACCTGAGCCCAGAGACTCAAAACTAGCCCGGTCAACTTGGTTGAGACCTCATCTCTACAACAAATCAAAAATTAGCTGGGCATGGTGGTGCGCGCCTACAGTTCCAGCTACTTGGAAGGCTGAGGCGAAAGGATCCCCTAAGCCCAGCAGGTCGAGGCTGCAGTGGTCGTGAGCATACCACTGTGCTCCAGCCTGGGCAACAGAGTGAAACTCCGACTCAAAAAAATTTTTAAAAAGTAAAAACAAATGCTCTGTGATCTCTCAATAAAGACGTTGATTTGGGGATATTGGTGGCACTTGCCTGCTTTGCACATGTAGAAGGTGCCCGTCAGGTTAGTCTCAATCACAGCATGCCATCCTTTTGAACTGATGTGTTCGGCAGGAGAAAGGAACTGGCCTCCTCCATTGTTCACCAAGAAATTGATCTTACCATAAGCATCTAAAGTAGATTTGACCAAATTATTCACCTAAAGAACATTAAACGTAAAAACTTAGAAGTAAACTTAAAACTTTAAGTAAAACTTAAACAGCCCTACTTGCTACCTAGGCTAATGGCTTGCTCTAGAAACATAACAGGGCTTGCAATCTTTTACAGTAACAATAACACCAAGTACCGTGTGAGTGAAGACGAAGGCAGTAACGATTAAGCCTAAAAATCCTACACCAATGAGTAATTTACCATTATTCAAAATCCACAGGTCATACGCTAAAACCGCAATTTGATGACAAGAAATATCCAAAGGCCCTATATCACCCCTAAGTGGGGCACAACTCAGTCATATATTCATAAGCCATCAATCCAGAAAAACAGTGATGAATTCAGGTTAAAAAAGAACATTAAAAAATTATGTAAAGGGCAAACAGCATAAAAGATACTCTCTAGCTGAGACCACATCCTTGCTTCCCTCCCTCTCCTTGTCCTGAGGTTCCTGCCTCACCAAATCATTAACACAAGAACTTCCATCACAGGCTCTGTTTCCAGTAAACCTCACGTAAGTCAGCTACTATCAGAGAACAAGAAGCATTGCCAGGTCTAGAAATTGGAACTGCTGGCCTGGCACAGTGGTTTACCTCTGTAATCCCTGCACTTTGGGAGGCCAAGGTGGAAGGACTGCTTGAGCCCAGGAATTCAAGACCAGCCTGGGCAACACACAGAGACCTCGTCGCCACAAAAAATAAAAAATTAGCCAGGCATGGTGGCACATGCCTGTAGTCCCAGCTACTCAGGAGGCTGAAGCAGAAGGATCACCTAAGCGCAGGTGATGAAGGCTGTGGTGAACTGTGATCATGCCACGGCACTCCAGCCTGGGTGACAGAGTGAGACCCTGACTAAAAAAAAAAAAAAAAAAAGAAAAGAAATCACTATAATATTGCAAATCACAATGAGTGAATAAATGCTATAGATATATTTGCATTACCTCCTCCTCTTTCCGGATGTTGCATTGTATGGGAATGACTTGAGCCTGGCTGGTGGTGGGAGGCAGGCTGGCATTCAGTTCATCCGCAGCAGATTTCAACCTATCAAACTTACGGGATGCAATGACCACTTTACTTCCTGAGGAGAAAACAGCCAGAGAACATGTAAATATGCCTTCAAGAATTGTGCAACCAACAAAAATAATCTTTGCAAAATATTTCGTGTCGAAGAGCCTATTTTTTAAAAAATAAATCAGGAACTCTGCTTCTGGACAAGATAAAGTAATAGGAAATGAATTTACCCTTCAGTCTGAAACAACTAAAAACTGAACAAAATTTTTTTTTTTTAATGGTTTTCAAGCACTGGACCTCAAGTAGCACTGGAGAGTCATCTCTGGAAGAGTGGAAACAAACAATATGAACCCTCTGATTGTCCCAGCTTACTGCCTGAAGAAAGCTTCCAGACTGCAGCCCGGGAGGGGGATTTCATTTAGGGCCCAGAGGTCTCCCTGGGTGGAAGAGATGAAGATAGGAGTCCAGGTAACCAAGGCAGGGAGAATGCACATGACATCAAGAGAAGAGGTACAGAGAGAGGGAACTCCAGAGATCATCAGTGTCCCCCCTGAATGTTCAGCTGAGTACTCATCAATGCATGGGAGTAAATCAACAGTGGAAGAGTCAAACAAAATCTGCAGGGGAAACAAACTCTGGCACTCTTATAGCACAGGGAATAGCTAGTGTGCCTACAAGGAAAAATCTTTCACCAGGCAGTAGGTACTCAGAGGAGAATGGCCTCAGCAAAATTCACAGTAGACTAAAGGCTGCTTGAATCAAGCCTCTTTTAAAGTATCAGGCTGTTTCCAACTGCATCCCAGAACAAAGCTAAAGAATACTTATAAGAATATAAAAACAATCTGGGCATGATGGTTCACACCTGTAATACCAGCACTTTGGGAGGCAGAGGCGAGAGGACTGTCTGAGCTCAGGGGTTCAAGACTAGCCTGGGCAACATGGCAAGACCTCATCTCTACAATAAGTCAAAAAAATTAGCCAGGCACAGTGGCACATACCTGTAGTTCTAGCTACTTGGGAGGCTGAAGCAGAAGGATAACCTGAGTCCACCCAGCAGGTCGAGGCTGTGGTGGCGTGCTACTGTACTCCAGCCTGGGCAAAAGAGTAAGACTCCTTAAAAACAAAAACAAAAACAAAACCCAGCATCCAGCAAGGTGAGATTCAAATGGCATCCAACAAAAAGCTCCCAGGCATGCAAAGGAGCAGGAAAATAATAGCCCACAATGAGGAGAAAGTCAACTTGTAAAAACAGACCCAGAAATGGCACTGATGATATAATTAAATAGACCAAGGATAAAGAGAAAAATCTTTTCTTTTTTTTTTTTTTTTGAGTCGGAGTCTCACTCTGTTGCCACCGCAACCTTGATTTGCTGGACTCAGGTGATCCTTCCACCTCAGCCTTCTAAAACGCTAAAACCACAGGCAAGTGTCACCATACCTGCCTAATTTTTTGATTCACTGTACAGACGAGGTCTTGCCAAGTTGTCCAGGCTTGTCTCGAACCCCTGGATTCAAGCAATCCTCTCACCTCGGCCTCCCAAGTGCTGGGATTATAGGCATGAGCCACCATACCCAGCTGAGAAAAATCTTGAAAGCCAGCCAGAGAAAATAAAAAAATTAAGTACAAAACAAAAACGATAAGGACTTATTTCACAAACAACACAAGTCAAAGACAATGGAACATCTTTATAGTACTGAAAAAAAATTAAAAAGACTGTGGACTTTGAAATCTTGATCCAGTGACAATATCTTTCAAAAATGGTGGCAAAATACTTTTTTCTCACATATGAAAGCTGGAAGAATTCAACAAAGTGACCTGCACTACAAAAAAAGATGAAAGGAGGTCCTTCAAGCAGAAGGAAAATGATACCAGATGGAAATCTAAATCTACACAAAGAAGACAGAGAACCAGAAATGGTAATTAAGTGAGTAAATAAAGACTTTTCTTCTATTAAGATCCCTTTGAGATAGTGACAGTTTAAAGCAAAATTAACGATATACTATGAGACTTACAGTATGCGCAGAAATAAAATGCTTCCCTCCCTCCCCTTGAGAATAATAGCCCAATGGCCAGGAAGGGTGAAAAGAAAGCACAGACAGTCCTTGTTTTGCTTAGCTCCAAAACACGCTGATTTCAGTTATGTTAGCTTAGTTAAATGACACCATTCCTTCAACAACATGGTTCAAATTTTAGGTACCATGGTATACTAACTGTGAGTAACGCATAAAATACAAACTTCAGTGCCCGCTCTTCGACCCACAAATCACTATGCAAATAATAGATGCTCATCATGACCAGTGACTCGGTATGTCGTTTCTTCAATGTCTGTCAGAGATTGGTCACCGTGCATCCCTTCCTCAGTTCACACACAGACAGCAAAGAATGTAGCTGTGTCACCTCCTGGACTTCCAACAATAAACCCATTTGACATTTTAGAAAAGTGGATGATCGAAAGAGGAACTGGCCAACAAAGATGAAAGTGAGACAGAGAAATGAAAATTAGTAACATTGATAATGAAATTAGAATTGATCACCAAAAGAGTAAAAAGGAATAGCTGACCTTGAGACTGTTGGCAATGCTGCCATGCTAGACATAGCCAGAAGACCTTAATAAAGGCAAACTTAACATAAATGTGAAAAGGGGTTATGACAAAGAGGATGAAGATGTCCCAGAGGAAGTGACACCCACAAAAAAGGATTAGATGTAGGAAGATGATCCAAACATCAAAAAGAGTACGACAATTCAAAAAGGCAGGAAAAAAATTCTGCTTCTTATTGTAAGGCACACAATAAGGTACAGATGGCGAGCACTGTTCAAACTGTTTTTGGTACGTTTTCCACATAGAGATAAAACACTTTAATTCTCCATATAGGCTGGGCTCAGTGGCTCAGCCTGTAATCCCAGCACTTTGGGAGGCTGAGGAGAGTGGATTGCCTGAGCCCACAGGTTCAAGACCAGCCTGGACAACTTAGTGAGACCTCGTCTCTACAATAAGTCAAAAAAGAGCCAAGCATGGTAGCACGTGCCTGTAGTTCCGGATATCTGGAAGGCTAAGGCGGAAGGATCACCGGAGCCCAGTAGGTTGACACTGGAGTGGCCATGAGTGTGCCACAGCACTCCAGCCTGGGCAACAGAGCAAGACTCCAACTCAAAAAAAAAAAAAACTCAACATTGACTATTTTTAAATGTTCATTTCATTTTAAATTGACAATTAATAATATATATATTTGTGGGGGAAAATGTAAGGTTTTGAAATACATATACACTGTGGAATGATCAAATCAGGCTAGTTAACCCATCTAGCACCTTATATACTTATCAATTATTTGTGGTGAGAACACTTAAAATCCACTCTTTTAGCAATTTTGAAATCTACAATACATGATTATTAACTATAGTCACCAAGCTGTGCAATAGATCACCAGAACTTATTTCATCTGCCTAAAAACTCCATACCCTTTAACCAACAACTCCCCAGCAAAACTGGTCTACTTTTACTATTTTTTTCACTTCTCTATACATTTATAACGGAGAGTAAAAGAATTCCTAATGCTTTAACAACAATTTTGAAAGGTTGCGAAATATTTGTTACTTTTCCCATCGATTTTTAAGTTTGCTTTGCATGGTTTTAGCTTGCACAATCATTGTTAAATCCCACAATGCCATGGAAAGCAAGGACTACCTATAAACTAAGCTGTTAAGTGCTTCTTTTTTGTTTGTTATAGAGATAAGGTCTCACTATGCTGCCCAGGCTGGAGCGCAAGGGTCATTCACAGTCTTAAATCCTATGTGAGGTCATTGCCTTGCTAAGCCATGGTGTGGCCATGTGCTCTTTGAGCTATAGCCAGGCCATGTTTTCTTAAGCTTTGGCCCCTTCCCCTACCTTGGGGAGGTAAAGTTCTTCTTTCTCTCTCTCTCTAATTTACTTTCTAAATTATATTTTCTAATCTAACCTCTGTGCAATTCTTTGCATCTTTCTCATGGCACCGGATTGCACACTAGACACCCACACCCCAGCGGGCCTGACCTCACATTCTGGAGACCCCCGTTGGGAGTGTGACCTAACATCAGGCCAGCAGGCCTTGTCCAGAGGGAAGAGTCCAGGCTGCGGGACCAGCAGGGCACTCCTGTCTGCTCAAGTAAAGAGGCTTCTCAGCGACGTCTTCCCAGAAGCAGTTGGGTCTCTGCAGAGACTCTCTGAGGGCCCCTCCTGGTGTCTCTCATTGCCAGATACACAGCCTTTCCCTCCCTGATCCCTGTGCTCCTACCCCAATCCCGACACCCTTCCCTCCCTCCTGTGGTCACACATTTGCACACTATGGCCTGTGTGTCCAGTGCATATGGGAGGTGTACGTGGACTGCCCTGGCCTTTGCAATCTTGAAAAAAAAATCCTCTGTGAGGTGGTTCAGCATCACTGGAAGGTAGACTATGATATGTTAAATATGTATACCATAAACCCTTAAACCACCACTCACCAGGAAAATAAAACAAAAAGAAGAGACAGATAATAAGCCAACAAAAGAGATACATTTAAAAATCATAAAAATACTCAAGAATCCAAAAGAAAGTAGAAAACAAAAGAAAAAGGAACAAAGAACAGATGGGACAAATAGAATAGAAATATAACATGTAAGGTTTAAATTCAACTATACTGATGATCACATTAACTGCAAACTATCCTAACATTCCAATTAACAACATAGATTCTCAGACTGATGAAAAAGCGCAATCTCACTATTTATTGCCTGCAGAAATGCATTGTAAGTGTGAAGGAGTAAAGAGGTTAAAAGTGAAATGGGAAAAGAGACACCATGCTAACACTACCAAAAAAAAAAAAAAGCTGTGTGGTTAATTTAAAATAGACAAAGTCGACTTCAGAGCAAAGAATGTTACCAGAGATAAAGACGTGCATTTAATAGATAAAGGGTCAACTGAACAAAAGGACATATTGGTTCAACCAATTTGGCAGTTTCTTTAAAAGTTAAACTTTTAAGCTGGGTTCGGTGGCTCAGCCTGTAATTCTGCGCTTTGGGAGGCTGAGGTGAGTAGATTGCCTGAGCCCACAGGTTCGAGACCCACTTGGGCAACTTGGCGAGACCTCATCTCTACAATAAATCAAAAAATTAGCCGGTAGTGTTGCGCGCTCCTGTAGTTCCAGCTACTTGGAAGGCTGAGGCGGAAGGATCGCCAGAGCCCAGCAGGTCGAGGCTGTGGTGGCAGGGAGCGTCCTGCTATTTGGAAGGCTGCAGCAGAAGGATTGCCAGAGCCCAGCAGGTTGACACTGAGGTGGCCATGGGCGTGCATGCCACTGCATGCCACTGCCCTCCAGCCTGGGTGAAGGAATGAGACTCCAACTAAAAAATATGTGTGTGTGTGTGTGTGTGTGTGTGTGTGTGTGTGTGTGTGTATGCTTAGTAAAAAAAGCCAGACATATACAATTTATACTGTATGACTCCATTTACCTAGAGAGTGCAAAGTGCAAAATAATTGAGAGTGATAGAAAGCAGATAAGGGATTGCCTGGGCTACATGAGAAGTTTGGGAGAAGGATTACAGATGATATAAAGGGGCACGTGAGAGGGAAAACAGATAAATACATTATCTTGATGGTGGTAAAGATTTACAGGTGTATACATATGTCAAACTCATCAAATTGCATATTTACATTTGCACATTAATTATATGGCAACTATACCTCAATAAAGATGGGGGGGGAAGACAGATTACAAGAAGGTCAGATATTTGTCCAAGTTACTTGTTGCTTCCTAAAATACTAAGCTACAACATGCTGGAACATCCATTTATCTAAATAATGCTGAAGCTAATAAGCAATAGCTCACTGTTGCCTTATGCCTTAGCTCATCCGACAGGAAATCCTTCTTTTCATGTAAAATATGTAATATACATGCATATTATATAACACATGACATATGTAATATATAACACATATATTTAAAATTATGTAACACACATTGTAAAATATAGGTAAAAATATAGAAAGCAGAAATACTTGCCATGGCAGGTTTAAAGCAGAGAGAAGCGTCTTGCCTTATACTACTCCCTGTCTCTCACCAAGCCTAGGTTCACTGATCCTTCTGTGCAATCCCTGTGCTCACCCTAATACAGCATTTAAGCCTTCACCATACCTGTTAACAGTTTTCCTCACTCACTGTCATTCCCTGAAAGGTAGGGACCCTCTCATTGCTCTATTTGTTATGCCAACACACAGTTTGAGTTCAATATACAAATAGTAAAATGGGTCTCCATGTGACCTGAACTATATTAGTCGTATAGGATGAGTTAGCTACTCATATGCAAATAAGGCACATTAAGAAAATATTTTTCAGGCCGGGGGCAGTGGCTCATGCCTATAACCTCAGCACTTTGGGAGACCCACGCAAAAGGATAACTTGAGGCCAGGAGTTTGAGACCAAGTTAGGAAACATCGAGAGACCTCATCTCTATAAAAAATCAAAAAAATTAGCCAGGCATGGTGCGCACCTGTATTCCCAGCTATTCAGGAACCTGAGGTAGAAGGATCGCCTGAACCCAAGAGGTCGAGTCTGTGGTGAGCCATGATCGTGCCACTGCACTCCAACCTGGGTCACAGAGAGAGAGCCAGACTCAAAAAAATAAAATAAAAATAAAAAGATGAGAAAGTCGTAGTAAAAATTCTTATATTTTTTCACCAAAGAAAATTCATTTCTAATACAATACAAACATTATACACACTTTTTTAAAAATATAGGACATTTTTTCTAGGGAAATGCTCCATCGCTTGCATCAGAATCTCAGATAAACCAATGGCTTCCAAAAGATTATAAGGTCATTGTCCTGAAGTTTCAGTATGTGGTAATATAAATAAAGTCAGTTATGTTACACCAGGGTTGACATGAAGTATTTGGCAATGCAAATTTACTGCTGAGAGCCTTAGTACCTGACCTTTGCATAAAATGATAACCAATGCCAGTTTCTTATGGATTTTCCTGAAAGGGAATAAGGGTTTGGTGTTAAGAGTGGAGCGGGTAGACGTGGTGATGAGGCTACATTTATGGCCTGCTTAGGAAATGTTATTTCCCATTATTTTTCCTATTAAAAATGTACATTTTTTTTTTAAGTTCATACTAGGCCAGATCTTGGGAACACAGAGGACAATTTATTTGTTCATTAAAAAAAAAAAAGGCTGGGCACAGTGGCTCATGCTTATAATCCCAGCCCTTAGGGAGGGCAAGGCAAAAGGACTGCCTGAGCCCACGGGTTTGAGAGCAGCATGGGCAACATGGCAAGACCTCGTCTCTACAATAAATTTAAAAATTAGCTGGGCATAGTAGTGCGCACCTGTAGTTCCAGCTACTTGGAAGGCTGAAGCAGAAGGATCTGAAACCAGCCTATAGAGGTTGCAGTGGTGGTGAGTGTGCCACTACACTCCAGCCTAGGCGACAGAGTGAGACACGGACTCAAAAGATAAAATAATAACAAATAAAATAAATAGGCCGGCACGGTGGCTCAAGCCTGTAATTCCAGCACTTTGGGAGGCTGAGGTAAGAGGATTGCCAGAGTTCAAGAGTTCAAGACCAGCCTGGGCAATTTGGTGAGACTTCGTCTCTACAATAAATCAAAAAATTAGCTGGGTGTGGTGGCACACGCCTGTAGTTCCAACTACTTGAAAGGCTGAGGCAGAAGGATCACCTGAGCCCAGCAGGTCAAGGCTGTGGTGGCTGTGAGCATGCCACTGCACTCCAGCCTGGGCAACAGAGTGAGACTCCTACTCAAAAGAAAAAAATATTATTTGTCTTGTGTGGCAAATATTTTTCTTCATATGTCTTTAAACTTTATATATATACTTTTTATTTATATTTTTTAGAGACAAGGTCTCACTCTGTCACCCAGGCTGGAGGGCAGCAGTGCAATCATAGCTCACTGTAGCCTCAAACTCATGTATTCAAGTAATCCTCCCTCCTCAGCCTCCAGAGTAGCTGGGTCTACAGGTACATACCACCACACCTGGATAATTTTTTATTTTTTTATTTTGTAGAGACAGGGACTCACCACATTGCCAAGGCAGGTCTTGAACTTCTGGCCTTACATTATTCTTTTTTTTATCTTCCTTTTTTTTTTTTTGAGTTGGAGTCTCACTTTGTCACCCAGGCTGGAGAGCAGTGGCATGCTCATGGCCACCGCAGCCTCGGCCTGCTGGGCTCAGGCGATCGATCTTTCCACGTCAGCCTTCCAAGTAACTGGAACCACAGGCATGTGCCACCAAACCCAGTTGATTTTTTTATTTATTGTAGAAACAAGGTCTCGCTATGTTGCTTAGGCTGATCTCTAACCCCTGAGCTCAGGCAATCCTCTCGCCTCGGCCTCCCAAAGTGCTGGGATTACAGGTGTGAGCCACCGCACCTGGCTACATAATTATTTAATTCAATGATGATTTACATCTTCACATACGAAGACTGACCTATTTTCTCCTTTGTGGTTTATTCTCTCATTGATGTACTTACAAGGTCCTTCCTTCACCCAAGTTAAGGTAAATATTCACTATATTTTCTTGTTGTCGATATAAGAGATGTGAGAAGATAATGAGCGCCTCTCGATATGTTTACAATCTTTTCCAGTTAAATGAAGCCTTCCTGTGTTTCCTAATCCCTCAGATTAGGCAACATATAATACGGATTAGTTTTAAATATGAATATAACATTAATTCCACAGCATGTTTTCACAGGTCTCCTTATTGCCTACCTCGGGCACAGTCTCTTTGGCCCTAAGTGCTGTTCCCTTTGTTTTTTAACTAGTGGCTTCACAATTTCTTGGGAATTCCTCTCTCCTCTCTTCCGCTGGTCGTGATGTCGCCCACACTACCCTTTGCTCTGCAACTCACACTCCCCAGCTCCACCTAGGGTCCCTCGACTACTGACCCTGGACCCGGGCCCGGGGGGAAAGGTGGGGGTAGCCTGCTTACGTACCCAGGTGCAGGAGCTCTTTCGTGATGGCCTTTCCGATGCCCGTGGCCCCGCCGGTGACGATGGCCACTTGGTCCTGCAGCAAACCGGCCGCCAGGCAGCTCTTGCCCTTGGTCCAGGAAGCCATCGCCGCCGCAAGGTGACCCAGCGTCCCAGCCGCAGGCCCGTCGCAGTCACTGGGTCCCGGGAGGCGGGCAGGACTCAGGGCCTGCGCTCGCGTGGGCCCGCCAGGCTCCGCCCCCACCCGTCGCCCCGCCCCTCGGCGCCCTCCGCCGCCCCGCCCCTCGGCCCCGCCCGCGCGCCGCGGCAGCTCCGCATCCTCCCCGGCAGGACCGCTCCCCGCGGCCGCTGCCCGACCGTCCGCATCCTCAGCCAGCGTGGGTCCCCGGGCACATGCGGGTGAGACTCCTCGTTTGTGTTTTTAAATTGTCGATGCCATCGGGGAGGGAAGAAGGGAATCGCAAAAAAAAAAAAAAAAAAGCGGGCATGTGCTCTGTTTTGAAAATCCAATCCTCCGTGCTATAGCTCTCACGGTTAATTAAAATTAAATCTCCAGTGCAACTGGAAAAAGAAAGGCTGCAGCTCGGAGCCCTCGCTGCGCCCACCCGCCGGGCTCGGACGTGGGCGATGCTGGGGCTCCAGCTGCTGTGTGCCGCTGGCTGAGAAGGGGAGATGGGGCAGGCTTAGCTGATGGAAAGAAATCAGGCTTCCAGATCCTTTCATCCTCCAGGAGGAAACAGGGTGGGGGGGAGGGGAGGGTGAGGGGGGAAGAGGAGGTATGATTGCAGTTATCCACAGAACCAGAGAACAAATGATTTAGAAAATAAACTCGAGCCCACCTCCATCTCACATCCCAATCCCCGCCCAAAAATGAAAGGGAAGGACGAATCTTTTCCAGACAGATCTGAGATCTGATACATTTCAGCTGGCCTGCATGACAAGTCCAAAAAAGGATCTTTCACGGATGGGTGTATGCTTCCTGCAAGACACATCTTGTAGGTGTGTGTTTTGAGATCCTGTCCTCTAGTTCATTCCTTATGCAGCAGGGCAAGCCTGCTAAGGATGGGGAAAATTTCTCATCCGTGTATGGTGCCCAGGAACAGTGATTTATTATTCAGATCACCTTATTTTTCATCTTGCTTCTCGCCGTCAACCCACCAGAGTGAGATTACACCTGGATTGGCCCGTTAAGACCTCACCTTAAGAATCTGGCGGACTGTGTCAGGTGCAGTGTTTTTAACAATCCTGGAGGGATGCTATTTCTAAGTCTATTGTCAGATTACTGTGTTTTCCCCTGCCAGGTATTAAAATAATGTCAAAGCAAACGAATGCCATCATTCTTTTGTTGGGTCTATCACCTAGGGTTCACAAAGCCAATTGGAAATGAGCCTGGTTGAGAGAGAAATCAGACATCACTTCCTCCACTGGGTCCCACCCACCAGCGAGGCTGCAGTTCTTGTTGGAAGGCTATACTTCCTCTCTCTGCCCTTCTCTGACTTCTTTTTAGAAACACTTCTCTGTCTTTTTGCTGACAGATTCCAATCTACACTCATTAAAAATCTCTTCTGGCTCCCATTTGCTAGATAGTTTATCCAGGCATCACTTACCTCTACTACTAAAGTCAGTTATGTAGTTATGAGCAAATTTTTAAAATTTTCAACACCACCACCTCCTTTAAAACAAAGTAAATTCAAATGGTAAAGTTCAAAGTATTGTTGCAGAAAACTATAATTCCTGGTAGTGTGATCCCAATGACAAAGATTTTCTTTAATCAAGAAGATAAATACTGACTCAGTTTTGAGGGATAGCTTATTGTAGAAAATTCCATGCTTCCTTTCTTGGGGATGGGGCCGTCTAAATTCCTTTTTAAAATAACTTTATCAAAGATATAACTTAATATGGTTTGTGACCTGGCCTGGACCTGTGGATTCTCAGATGTGCCAGGGGTGGGTCAGTGTGGGCCTGGCTGTACCACAGGCTGTGTGGCCACTGAGTGGTCTGAGAAGGAGATTCCGATGCCTTCCAGTGAAAAGGTGACTAGGGTCTGTGAGCCAGTTATGCCCACTGAGAATGACAAGGCGCCATTCTTCAGCTGCAAAGATGTTGCAGGACGAGCAGTCCGAAAGCTGTTCTTCACAGTCCAAGTAGAACCCGTGATTAAGACAAGCGGTCTCTTCATGTGGTGGTCTCTCTGCCTCTGCCTCTGACCTCATTCAGGGTTCGAAAGTCTTCTGACCCCAAAAGTCCTGGAGGCAAAGCGACAGTTGTGCTGCTGGGAAGCCCTTTGTTTTCAGATTTCAATTCCGGCCCCTGGTTGAGGCATCTCTTCCCAGGATCGCCATGCTGCTTTTGACCACTCCTTCACGGGAATCAAATGCGGCTCTTCCCTGCGCTCTGCATCACTGCGCCCTTTGTCCTAGGAAAAAAGGCGTTGCTGTGGTTGAGAGCCTTCCACACCCCCATCCTGTCATACCCCATTAGCAATGACTCCCTTCATCTTCGAGATGCTCTGGCTGCACACCCATCTTCTCACCCCTCCCCCACCATCTGCCTGGCAACTTTCTTTTCTCCCCTCTGCAAAGCGGCAGCTGGCTCAGGCTGACAGGGGCTTGTGGGATTCTCAGCATTTCCACGCCCAGAATCTCGGTTCTGAGGGACTGTCAGTGAGGTATCTAGTTCTGTTCCCACCTTGAAGCAAGACCACTCCTGGGCCAGCTGCCACGGAAAAGACAACCAGCTTACAACATTCAGCCAGTATTTACTGAGCACTCGCCTCGTGCCAGGTACTGTTCCAGCCTGGGAGGTACATACAGTACAATCAACAAGACAGTGAGATTTCCCTGTCCTTGTGTAGTTTACCTTCTAGCACACAGGCGTCTTAGGAGTGGGGGTGGGAGGTATGTGTGCCACAAGAGTAAGATAATAAACAAACAAAAGATCAGATGGCAAAGATGAGGTCTTACAGCTTTCTCAATAAGAAGTTGGCCAGGAACAATTTCCTCTGTAG
Source organism: Tarsius wallacei (assembly GCA_963574415.1). Lineage (NCBI taxonomy): Eukaryota > Metazoa > Chordata > Mammalia > Primates > Tarsiidae > Tarsius > Tarsius wallacei. The sequence goes on along the minus strand of CAUYQG010284262.1, from coordinate 604 downwards.
ACAGTCAGATGCTCCCTAGATGACGAGCCTGGCCTCACTATGAGAGCCTTTCAGAACCAGATAGGTTAGGCAATGACAAGAGAAATGCTGCTCACAGCACCATGAAGAAACAGTTCCATCCTAACTGTGCTCCAGGCCAATTCACAACAACTGACTAGAAGCTGGGAATGTCAATATGCAGTCCGTCATAGTTCCAATCACTTGATACCAATATGAACCACATTCCTTTCCATTGCTACATTGGTAAAACTTTCTGAGAGCCTAATCCAAAATGGTAAGCACTTTATTTCCTTGTTGGTGGTAAACCTTTTATTTCCTTGGTGGTAAGCCAAGATGTAATTGGGAGAGTTTGGCCACCCCACAAAGGTGCACAAATCAGAAAAGAGTTGAAAGATCAGCGGGACTGGGTCACAATTCACTATGGTAGTTATTAACTTAAAAATTATGATACTCAGCCGGGCTCGGTGGCTCAGCCTGTAATCCCGCACCTTTGGGAGGCTGAGGTGAGTGGATTGCCTGAGCCCGCGGGTTCGAGACCCACCTGGGCAAGCAAGACCTCATCTCTACAATAAATCAAAAAAATTAGCCGGGCGTGGTAGCGCGC
>CAUYQG010284260.1:0-11245 GCA_963574415.1 Tarsius wallacei | reverse complement strand
AGGGATACAAGTATCTCACCTTCCCTGAGATAATTTTTTTAGTAGTACAAGTTTCTCCCTCCTTCTTCCCATTCATCTTCCTTCTCTCCCTCCCATTTTTTTCTTTCATAGTCTTCTTTCTTTCCTTCCATATTCATTGAGCACCAAAAATATGCCAACTATAGTATGATGAATGATTTGGTGACAGAAGTAGAAGATACTTGAGCTTAGATAGAAAATATATTCAATCCACATTTGATGGGCCAGGAAAGGATTCCTAATAGATATGACTGAGATCTGAAGGATAAGCCAAGAATGGAGAGGAGAGCACCAGAATGGTAGTAGAGAGCGATAGAAAAATATTCTATAGAGATTGTGCAAAGTTCCAGAGGAGAAAAAGATCATTTAAGGAACTGAAATAATACAGTATGTCTAAAGTTCAATTCCAAGTAGAGGAGTACGAGAGAGATGAGGCTGAAGAAGCAAGTAGGAGCTAGATCGTGCAGATCTTTTAGGTGTTTTAAGGAATTAGACTTTCTCCTGAGAGTACTGGAAACCACGAAGAGCTTTAATCAGTGACATGATAGAATTGCATTTTAGAAAGTTTACTTAGGCTGCAATGTGGAGAAGGGACTAGAGGATGATAGAACAGGAACAAAGGGACTCATTAGGTGGCTTTTGCAATAATCCAAGCGAAATGAGGACCCCATATAGGATAGTGGCAGTAGCAATGGAGAGAAGTGTCTGGGTTTAAAATATTTTTCAGAGGTAGAATCAACTCACTCGGTACTTCATTGGTTACTAGAGATGAAGCTGTAGTAGTCAAAAATGATGCCCAGCTTTCTGGTTTAAACAACTGGGAGAAAAATAGGGCTTCACCAGGGTAGGAACTCTGAAGGAAAAGCATGTTTGGGGGAAGTAAAGGCAAGATAAGTTTAATTTGTATAATATTGAATTTAGAGACCTACATGATGTCTAGGTAAAGATATCCTACTGATAGTTGGATATAACTGTCTAAAAATAAGGGGAGACTGCTGAGCTAGAAGTATACATTTGAGAGTCATTCACATGTAGATGACAATTGAAGCCATAGGAGCAAATGAGATCTTTGTTTCTCATAAGAGAAAGCCCAGTAAAGAACCATGAAGAATGTCAACATTTAAGAAGGGCATGAGAAATATATTTGAGCTGAGAACTAGCATGAGTTGCTCCTAATTTGTTGATTTTTGAACCAGCAGGAATTTTGTTGTTTGGCTTATTTGTTAAAAGGTCTTACTTACGTTTCACCTTGTGAATTCAGAAATTGATAGCCAAACTCATTTTTTTTCCATTAATAGATACAGATGAATAAGTCTCAAAGTGTGGACCTTAAGAAGTTTGGTTTTACTCCAAAACCCTCCCTTCCCAGTATATCCAGGTACAAATATAATGTTAATACCTAGGGTAAAATATTCATCATAAGCGCTGTTCCTCCAGATAATCACTTATTCCAGCAAAGGTGGTCACTGGCTACTATCAAATCACAGTAATCATTTAGTTCCATAATGAAGCAATGACATCAGAAAGGTTTTGTTATCTCTGATACCCTAAATTTATTCAGAACTCTATACAGACACTTCAATATTCATTAAGTCATCCCTACCATGGAAACTACCTGTCCTATGTCATCCCTCCAGGTTCCTCTTTACAGGGAATATAAACTAAGTGACAAGAGAATACTTTAAAAAGGGAAATCATGTTGGTAGACAAAGTCTAATCTTTCCATTCAGGGGCTTGGTCTATATTAATACCACCTCAGATGTAGACTTTAAAAATTATACTTTTGTGCATTATCTTTTTTATTTTAACAGCCACTTGGCTCATAAAATGAAGTATATTTATCCCATTTTATAGATGGAAGAACTGAAGGTTGTATCCCAAGCTAGCAAGTAGAAGGCCTTAGACTGTTCTTTTCCTGAATCAGGATGCCTAAAAGATAACATATGTAATTTCCCTTCTAGATAAAGGTGTTATATATGCAGGGATGACATTCAGTATATTTAACAACAGGAACTGATCAATCGGAATAGATGCCAGCACTACTTCTAGAGATCTCAGCTTTTGTTATCTAACTGAAAGTAGCATTAGTAATAGATTTGTTAAAAGTTGTCCACAGATAGCAGATATCTATTGCTGGCATGTAAAGATGCCTAAATAAACATCACTTACATTAAACACCTATTTTTACCCTTTGCTCCTCAGGCTGGGTACAGTGTATCATAGAAATGTTAAAAGGATATACCATTTCTTTTGTTGTTTGTATGAGTAAGTAGTTTTCAAAGCCAGATTAATTTTAGTATTTATAATTTAACATTTTATGGTCTTATCTTTATAAAGGTCAGAATATTTAAGCATTCCTGAGCAGTGGGATCAGCATGAACTATGTGGAAAAGAAGTTCAACAAGAACCACCTGAATATCAAGACAAAGGTAAGCTACTATTACTATTGACTTAAGAGAGAATATGGTTGGTTTATCATTACTTTGTATTGACAAGTAATGTTATTGAAAAACCAAAATCTGAAATTATTGTAATTATTAAGTTGGTAACATTTAAAAAAACTTTTCGAATCATAAGGTACATATGAGGATTTGTTACCTATGTATATTGCATGAAGATAAGGTTTGGGCTTCTGATGAGCCCTCCTCCCCCACAGTAGTGGGCATCATATCCAATGGGTAGTTTTGTATCCCTGATCCTCCTTCCCTCCCTCCCTCCTTTAGCAGCGCCCAGTGTTTGTTGTTGCTGTCCTTGTGCCCATGTGTGCCCAATGTTAGTGCCCACTTTTTGTTTCTGTGATAATTCACTTAGAATGATAGTCTCCAGCTGCATCCATGATTTTGTTCTTCTTTATGGCTACGTAGTGTTCCACAGTGTATATGTACCACATTTTCATTTCCAGCCCACCTCTAATGGGCATCTGGGTTGTTTTTGCTATTGTAAATAATACTTCAATAAATATACAAGTGCAGGTGTCTTTCTGATAGAGTGATTTGAGTTCCTTTGGGTATATTCCCAGAAGTGGGATTGATGGGTCAAATAGTAGCCCTATTTTTAGTTCTTTGAGAAATTGCTACACTGTTTTCCACAAAGGTTGAACTTTTCTACCAACAGTATACAAGTATTCTTTTTTCTCTGCAGCCTTTCCAACACCTGTTGTTTTTTGACTTTTTAATATTAGCCATCCTAACTGGTGTGAGATGGTATATCATTGTAGTTTTGATTTGCATTTCTCTGATGACTAATGATACTGAGCATTTTTCATGTTTGTTGGCTGCTTATTTGTCTTGCCTTGAGAAGTGTCTGTTCATGTTCTTTGACCACTTTTTAATGGGGTTATTTTTTTCCTATCAATTTGTTTGAGTTCCTTATAGATTCTTTGTTAGATGCATAGTGGGCAAATATTTTTTCTTATTCTGTGGGTTGTCCCTTTACTTCTTTTGCTGTGCAGAAATTTTTAGCTTGACAAGATTTCATCTGTCAATCTTAGATTCTCCTGCATTTGCTTTTGAGGACTTGGCCATTGCCTACTCTGATGTCCAAGAAGGAATATCCTTAGGTGTTCTTCTAAAATTTTTATGATTTGAGGTTTCACATTTAAGTCCTTGATTCATTTTGAGTTAATTTTTGTATGTGGTGATAGGTAAGAGTCCATTTTTGTTCTTCTGCATGTGGTTAGCCAGTTTCCCAGCACCATTTGCTAAACAAGGTTTCCTCCCCCAGTGTTTGTTTTTGTCAGTTTTGTCAAAGATGAGTTGGTTGAAGGTCTGGGGTTTTATTTCCAGGTTCTATATCCTGTTCCATTGGTCTATGTGTCTATTTTTATACCAGTACCATGCTGTTTTGGTTACTGTAGCCTTGTAGTAAAGTTTGAAGCCTGGAAGTGTGATGCCACCAGCTTTGTTCTTTTTGCTGAGAATTGCTTTAGCTATTTGGGCTCTTATTTGCTTCCATATGAAATTAAGTATTATCTTTTGTAGGTCTGTGAAAAATGTCTTGGCAACATTTTTCTCTTGATGTATTAACCAATTTCAAATTCTTTGATTTGTTATTTCAGGTGGTCTTACTGTGTCTGTTACCAATTTTTTTAAAAATGTCTTTCCTACATAATGTTGACTGTTAATTTATAGATACTGTGAAAAAATAAGGGATACTTAGGTATACAGGGTATTAAAATGCTAAACTATTAATAACATATATCTTTAGAGTTATTTAAAGCTTATAAAATCAGTCCAGTTTTACAAAATAGCTGTGTGATCTTGGGTTAATTATTTAACCTCTTTGGGCTTTAGTCTTATCTTTAAAGTGAAGGGATTGAATTGGGTGACCTTTAATGTCTCTTCAGTTAGTAAACCTATGATTCTTACAATTTCTCTAATAATAAGAGTATAACCGAGGTTGTGGGATATAGCTGGTATATAATCTAGATATACTTTTTTATCTGTCTGTCATTAAATTAATGAAATAATTCATATAAATTTAACCCTGTGCCTGGGTCATCATTACTGTGGTTCCTGCCATTGACAGCATCACTTCCCTGACCCATGCTATTAATAGCCACTCTGTTAAAACATGTGAGAAATAATCCTGGCCACTGAGTTGTTTGTTCAGGTGACTGGATGTAGAACTGACAAGCTTGAGATTTTCTGAAAATAATGTTTGGCATTGGATTCTGCTGCTACTCTCTTCTTTGTGCTGTCACTTTATGCTTTCTCTTGTCATAATTTAAGATCTTAGGGAGATAAGAGCTGTAGTATTCACTGCCTCTTATGATACCATGGCAGCCATTAGGCCCAATAGAAGATCATGAAAAGTTCTTTAATCTCACCTTGACAATTAGAGCATTTTTCCAACTTGCTCAAAACCTGAATATCATTACAAAGTGGATAGGAGTTATAAAATTGTCAATCCTTTTATTTTTATCTCCCTTCAGCCTACAGCCCTCTAACTTATGTCTTCATTATACTACTGCTCTATTCCCTGTTCTTCTCCATATCAGATTTTATCCTTCCCTCTGCTTACTTTTGTGTTGTATTTATGAAGTTTCCTACTTTTCTTTCCCACCCACTATTCCAAGTCCAATTTATAATATGATATTAAAGTCCAATATACATACTTTAGCCACCAGTAATAACTGTATCCCTGTTTTACTGAGTGGGCCACTAAAAAAAAAGGAGCCATGTAGTATAGTAGTTAAGTTCACAGGATCTGGAAACTGTCTAGATCCAAGTTCTAGTTGTACCATTTAGTATAACCTTTCATAGTATACTTAACTACTTTGTTTAGATTTCCTTATCTGGCCATATTTTAGGGGTTTTATGATTAAATGAGATGATGTATGTAAAGCTGTTAGCATAGTTTATGGTACTGTTAGTAGTAGTAATTAGGTATATATTAGTCTTTGGTGGCAAAACACTTTCAATGTATTGAAAAACTGCTCTTGAGAATGTCTTAAGAAAAACATGGCAGTTTTTATCATCTGTATTTCCATTTCAAGAAAGGAAGAAGAAAAAAAGTCAGAAATTATATGAGAAAGCATGTTAAATCATAAGATTTAAATTGGCAGGGACCTTTGTGCAATTTCTCATTTTACAGTGAAAGAAGCCAAGACGCCAAGAGATTAAATGACTTGCCCAAAGATTGCATATCTAATTAATAGTAGGGCCAGAAATAGATTACAGGTCTTTTGATTCCCAGTCCAGAACCATTTCTATAAAATGAAATTGACTTTTAGTTATCAGTGGAGAATTGGATATTGAACCAATAGTGTATGAACTCTTTTACCTTTCCACCTCCAACTATATATTTCTCTGTCTCTGCACCCATCCTTAACCCTCTATTTGTCTTAAAAGGAGAATTATATTTTCTTCTATTCAAGGTTTATTTCCCCTCCTGTAATCTTAATCCTATTCAATACTGCCTTTCTTGGGACCTTAGAAGAATATTATCCATTTCCTCTTTTCCCATATTTTCATTCTTTCCTATTGTTTCTTTCCCTTTAGCATATCAATATGCTCAAGTTTCTTTTTTCTTCAGTTTCATATCCCCATCTAGCTAGTTATGACCTTTTTAAAATTATAAGTGATATAAATTCTACTCAAAGTGATATAACTACAAAAAAAGGTAACCAATTTTCTTATGTAAACTGCATAGTATTTGGCCTTCATCTTGGCTAGATGACGGCACTCAAGTGATTTTACCATGCCTCCAGCTTTCTCTCAGTCTTTGAGCTATGCCTGTTGGTAATTGGCTTTACCTTTCAAGTAGGCATTCTCATGAAGCGAGTAATCCCTAACTTACATCTTCCCAGTTTAGCAGCCTCAGTGGAAAAAGGTAGTTCTCCCTGTCAGCTTTGGCAGGCCAGAGTTTATTCTAACTGGCTTTGAGTCACACATTTATCATTTGATCAATCCCGTAGCCTAGTCATTATATCCCTGTGGCCCCATAGAAGGTACCATGAATTAATTATGGCCTAATCAGGATCATAGGGAATGGTGAAGGTAGTTCTCCCAAAAGAAAAGGTGGGGTATTCCTACTAAAAAAAGGGAAAGCATGCCATGCAGACAAAACAACAGAGTTCTAGAGTCCCTGTATTATCTATCTCTTTCTTTCTCATCAAAATAAAAAACCTTGAAAGAGTAACTTACACTCAGTATTTTCACTTCCTTATATCCTAGTCACATTCTTCATTAAAAATTTGGGTTTTCTTTCCACCACTCCTCTGAAACTGCTTTTGCTCAGGTTATTTAGTGACCTCCTACCTGCTGAATTCAGCTAACTCTTTTCAACTTTTATTCCCTTTGACCTCTGTAGTTTTTGATACTTCTGGTCTTTCCTTCCTTTTTAGAAATCCCTTCTTTGGTTTTAATTAAACCATTCTGTTGGTCTCCTGCTACTTCCTACTTCTCATTCTGCTTTCTTTTGGCTTTTCTTCCTGTTTATGTTGCAAAAGGATTTTTTTTTTTTTTGCTTCTTTATTCTTCTCACTTCAAAAAAACTTTTCCTATACAATATCATACAAGCTCATGTTTTTAATCACTATGTTCTGATGATTTCTAAATCTCTATCTCCCATCTAGATCTTTCTAACTTCAAATCCACCTATATAATTACCTTCCTGGACATATCCACCTAAAAGTTAAGCATCTGAACTCTTTCTGTCTTCTTTGTATCCTCACTGTGCTCCTCTTTTCTCCTTAGCTCAATGAATGAACTCTTCTTTCCTAAGCTGCTAAAGGCAGAAAAAGAATCATCCTAAATATCCCACAGCACACCAAATCTTAATTATTTTGCCTCCTACAAGTCTCTCATATCTGTTGTTTCCTCTCTATTCTTTCTGCTGATACTCTATGTATTCATTGCCTCTTATTTATTGCAATAAATTTCTCACTTTTCCCTCTGCTTCAAGTCTCATAATCCTTCAATCCATAACTATTCAAAGGAATCTAATGGGCATTTGGTCATGTAAACCTTTTGCTGAAACATCTTCAATAGTTATTTTTCATCAGTAAGCAAAAAACAACCAAGAAAACAAAAATCTCCTAAATATGGTGAGCAAGCTTCAAAAGGACCTAGCACTTAACTGTCTATGCAGTCGCAATGGGTCCTGCCTTCTCTGACTACTCTGTGCTCCAGAAATCCTGAAAACTTCGAGTTCCCCAAATATACTCTGGTCTCTCATATCACTGTGTTTTTTACATGGTGTTCGAACCCTTCATGGAATAGCTTCCCTTTCCCTCTTAAACTGCTTCATAACCATATCTCTATCAAACTCAGATTCCTCCTATTCTTCCTTTGTGTGTTATCAAAACAAAAATCACCTTAAAGGGGTCTGTCTGACTCACACGTTATCACCTTAGAAGAGTCTCTCTCATCCCCATTGGAGATTTAGGTTTTCTTTCCTCTACATTCCCATTGCACTCTGTACCCACTCCATTTTAGTACATATCTAACAACATACAAAAGTAGAATAATGTGAACTATAGTTGTGGGTACAGCTGAAGGCTAAAGTAGGATCTAGGAAGTGGATAGAGGATATTTAAATTGGAGGAAATTCAGTGCTGTACTAGAGCAAGCTTATACCAGCTTATGAAAGGGGATTATTACATGTTCAAAAATTTTTCAGCTTTTACTAAAAATTTAATAATATAAACTTTCAATTAAATAAATTATATTAAAAACAAAGTTAAAATACTCAAAGCTCATCACTTCCTAATTATCCTACTGCATTTTACTGCTATCTGAGTTCTTGAGATGATTTATCTATACGATAGAAGTACTATATAATGCATTGCCACTGTGCATTTCTTCCCAACTTCTCACTCAATGACCTCACATTAATAGCTTGAAATCAGTTATAGTGGGAGTATTTATACTATGAGAATCAGTAGATACTACCAATCCAGGTTTGATTTATTATTTTATCATTTAGACTTAGAAAGCGATGGATAAATTGTTAATAGTGTAGATTAAATAGTGTGTTGTGACTATAGCCATTACATTGTGAATAACACAAAAAATTGAGGGAATATTCTTTTAATATTTGAAAACTACTATCTAATTTAGCAAAGAAGTTGTTTAAGTCAATGATAAACGAGTGAAGTCCCAGTTCGTCTTTGTTGTTCTACTTTCATCTTACTTGTTAAAGTCAACAAAAATATCAAACAACATTCATGTGAGAACTAAACTTGTTTGTCAGTTGCCGCTATAGGTTGACTACAGATAGAAGAGTGGCAAAACTCATTGAAAACATTCAGTGGGAATCAATTAGATATTCAGAATTTACATTCAAGCGTTCTGTATATTTTATTGTTATTTGTAAATTGCGTGCTACATATCCTTTACTTCAGTAAAGTTGATATTAAACCTATGTATGTACATACACATACACTTTTTGGAGGGGCATTAAACATTTATTAGTATACTCCTATGCAAAACTGTACAATTAAAGGCATTTAGTCTCCATAACAATTTTTTGAGGTAGGTACTATTGTTATCCCATTTTACAGAGTCAGGGAGTTTGAATTGTTTAAGATCATACAACTAATACATGAGAGAAGTGAAATTTTCACCCAGGCAGTCTGGCTATACACAGTAAACACCACTGAGAATTTCTCAGCAGAAGAAAAATAAATAAATATTTTGGACAAATATATTGTATAACAATATTAAAAGTTAACTTATAGGGAAAAGAGCTGGAAGGGGATGACCATTTTAGAAGTTATTATAATCCAGGCTTGGAATAAAGTTATTCTTATATAGGAATTAAGAGGAAAAATTAATTCTAGAAAAATTACTGAAATAAAATTTAGTGCAACTGTCAGTACATGGAATATAGTTAATAGAATTGGCTGAATACAATATGCAACAATGTTTGACACAAGGCTTTTGAAAACTACTACTCAAGAACTCTGTTTAGTAGTTGAAAGATGTGTTTGATATATCAATAGATTATGATGCTCATGGTTTTAAAAGTACCTATATTTTTTTATACATATGCATAACAGATTTTTCTAGATGGAACTATTCTACAACTTCAAATGAGAAAGCCCCTCAAACAATGTTCTTCAACAGAAATCTTAATATATCTGGAAACCAAAATTTGACAGATGCAGATAAAAGCAACCCTTCATTTTCAGAAGTTTTGAATGTGAACTTTGAGTTGGGAAATGAAGTTTGGGATGATTTTGATGATGAAAACTTAATAGAAGTTTCTAGCTTTTCAACTGATACCGAGAAGACAAAAACATCAGGTAAAATTGTGCTTTAGCATGAAATAATTTCATTAGAAATCCTTCAAATATTTTTCATTTCCTCTCCTAGGACTAAGTTTGTCTGCCTTTTTTTGTGTGTGTGTACTTGTTTAATTAGATTTGGTTTGCTAAGAGTGTAATTTTTAACAAAATTGAAAATGTGACCCTTCTACAAAGAACAATTTTCCCCTGTAAGGACAGAGGTCAAGGTTATTCCATGATGTTGATATAGCAATCGAGCATTTTGTATTCTGTTGCTGCTGTCTCTTTTAAAAGACCCTATTCAAATTCAGATTGTTTATTGGATTTTATCTCATAAAACAGACTGTCCTGCTCTCCATTCTAAGATCACACATGGTCTGCTATATTTGTGAAGTACAAAAAATTCTATTTTTAAAAGTTTTCATCTGCTTGCAAAAAAATAATTTCTAGTCAAAATGTTGACTGTTCATGTATAAATAAATAAGGATTTGCTTCTCCTGTATTAGAAATTATATTTAAAACTTATATAATCCAAAAATAATGGGAATTAGTTCTTTGAGTAAAAAGCGAATTAATTCTATCTCACTACAACAGAGAACTGAAAATCTTGGTAAATATATGACAAGATGGCCAATGCACATCTCCCTTCCATAAAGGTTGACAGAGATCCTTCAGCCTTTTCAGTGCAGACTCTTATTCCTGTAACTATAGCTACCTCTTACTATAACCCACCCCATGCTCTTTAAAAAAACATTTCTAAGGGAAGAAGAAGTTGAAATATTATTGTTTCAGGGTCCTAAGAATTACCTCAAGAGCTAACACTTCTGGAAAGAATAGAATTTGACCACCTTCACAAAATAGGCCAGGAAAATCTCCATGATACAGGGTCATTAGGCATAGTTTTCCATATCACTGAAAAGTACCTATCTCAAGCTTAAATATCATTGTGCTGCAAGTTAATAGGCAACATGTACTGATCCTTTGAGGTAGCCTAACCTTATGAGGGCATAGTTTTGTAAATGGGGAAAAAAATCAGTCTCAATAAATGTCATTTCCCCCCCATGTATAGAGCATTTTAAATGATTATGTGCAGATCACTGAAACTATTGAATAAACTTTGATCATTTATATGAATTAAAATATAAGTATATAAATAATGATGGTGAGTGAAAAAAAAACTTGTTTTTTTCTTATACCACAATCAACACAGAAGACTTCTGTGACCAAATGTATGGAAGTTTTTCCCCACACACAATGCAAGAAGTCAATTCTGCAATGGATACCAGCTGGGTGTCCTCCAAAACAGGAGTCAGAGACCAAATATGTATTTTACAACAATGCTGATGACATGAGGATCTTTTTTTTTTTTTTTTGAGTTGGAGTCTCACTCCGTCGCCCAGACTGGAGTGCAGTGGCCGCTCCCGGCCACCGCAGCCTCGACCTGCTGGGCTCCGGCGATCCTTCCGCCTCAGCCTTCCAAGTAGCTGGAACTAC
>CAUYQG010284259.1:0-14553 GCA_963574415.1 Tarsius wallacei | reverse complement strand
TTAAATTTAGGAATTTTTTTCAATTTCAAAAATACTGTAACAAAACTTTACAGATAATATGCACAAATATATATGTACAAATATTATGCATCAATAAAAACATGACAGATCATAATTTTTTTAAGTTGGACATTGCCTTGGAAACATATAATAGCAGTCCCCAGGGAGATTAGATCATTTAGCACCCAGAAGACATTAGGGCAAATGGGAAAACTTCAGAATGAGCTGTAGATAGAGCCCTCTTATGTACCCTGAACTAAATAATGGTCATAATAGTAGGTACCTTGAATGACTGTTAGGGTTAAAGGAGATGAAATATCAAGCGCATCTGCTGACAGTATTGGGCATGTTACCTTCCTTCCCTGCAGCTCACTTGTCCCAAGGCCAACACCTGAGCTTCTGCCTGAGTCCACTACCAATTCTGGGTTCTGCGAACTCCTGTGGTCCTACACCCAGGTCTCTTGGCACAAAGGGTGGAATCACCTCCTCTGTCATCTTCATCACCCAGAGGGGTTGTGGAGTGAGGACCTGTGGGGCCACAATAGCAGGGGAGTGTGATATGACCATTTATTAAGCCCTGGAAGCCCATCTCCTAAAAGGGAGGCTGCTCAGAGTCCTATAGGGAGGGCGAGGGATGGAACCACATTCCAACAGATTTTTGAAAATCTCTCAACTCCTTTTTCCTTCATTCCCATTCAACCACAGGATCTGTTTGCATTTCTCTCTCTACTCTCCCATCACCAAAAAAAAAAAAATTAAAGTACCAAAGGAGTTTCCTCCATTCCCTCTTCACATTCTTCTCTTCATATTGACTGTTTATCCCATTTCACTCTGGCTTCTCTCCCCAGGATTGCAATGAACATGATCTCACCAAGGTCACAATCTGCCTTTCGGTCACTAGGCTCAGTGTTTTGGATAAATATATCAACATACTAAGTATTACTTTTAATGAGCTACTAAAATATGCAAGCTTGTGCACACTGTTTCTTTCCTTTTCTTTCTTTTTTTTTGAGTTGGAGTCTCCCTTTGTCACTCAGGCTGGAGGGCAGTGGCATGCCTCTCGGCCACAGCCTCGACCTGCTGGGCTCAGGCAATCCTTCCGCCTCAGCCTTCCAAGTAGCTGCAACTACAGGCACGCATCACTATGCCCTGCTATTTTTATTTATTTATATTTTATTGTAGAGATGAGGTATCGCCAAGTTGCCCAGGCTGGTCTTGAACCTGCGCGCTCAGGCAATCCTCTCACCTCGGACTCACAAAGTGCTGGGATTATAGGCGTGAACCACCACACCCGGCCTGCTTCTTTCACTTAACACAAATCTGTGACAGTTTCCCAGGCTCTGGAGCATGAGTACTGGACATAAATCCAAGTTGTCCACCTCCACAACCGTGCAGTCTCAGGCAAAGTCCTTATTCTCTCTGTCCCTCAGTTTTTCATCTATAAAATGAGAATTAGCAACAGTATCTAACTTATGTGTGCTCTCAGCACTGAATGATTCAGTGCATAAAAGCATATGGTAGATAAAATAATTTAGCCATTTTCTTCTTTTTTTGTACCTTATTGGAATTAATTTCCCTGCAGGATATAGACTAATGTTCATTCACAAGCAATGATACTTGTGATATGTAGTTAGTAGGTATATGTTTCCCAAGGCTGCCTTAACGAAGTACAGGCATGTATTATCTCGTAGTTCAGAAATACGAAACCAACATGTAGGCAGGTCCACACTCTCATTGAAGACTCAAGGGGAGACTCCTTCCTTTCTTCTCCCAGCTTCTGTTTGTGGCAGCATAACCCCAGTTACTGTCTCCATGTTCATATGGTCTTCTTCCCTGTGTGTTACACTTCCCTCTCCTTTCTCTTATAAAGACACCAGCAACTGGATGATCACATCTAAGATCTTTAGTTTACTTATAACTGCAAAGACTATTGCCAAATAATTTGGGGGGTTATAATTGGGACAATTTTGGGGGAGATACAATTCAATCTACTATAGTGAGACAAGCGAGTAACAAAACTAAAGTGAGACAAGATATGTTTAGTATGTAATTGTATAAATATATACATACATACATAAATATAAAAATACCTATATAAACATTCTTCTGGAAGAATATAGCACAAAATCATCAGAAGGGCTCGTTGTTGGGTAGTAGGCTGAGAGGTATTGTTGTTTTCTATGTTACCTACTTACCTATAATAAACACTATTGTTCTTACAACTACACAAGATATTAAAGTGCCTGGGGAACATAAACTTTCTCGGCCCCAACCACAGGAAAGCCATTCACTATAGAAAGGGGACATTCCTGCGGCACAGGAAGTAATTCAAGATGTTGGGGGAGTGCTTTCCATAGTATTACTAGACACAGTTCCCTTAAATTCAAACCCATGCAGCCTACTATCAATATTTATTTATTTATTTATTTATTTATTTATTTATTCATTCATTCATTCATTCATTCATTCATTCATTCATTCAGAGTCTCACTCTGTCGCCCAGACTGGAGTACAGTGTCACGCTCACAGCCACCGCAGCCTCGACCTGCTGGGCTCAGGTGATCTTTCTGCCTCAGCCTTCCAAGTAGCTGGAACTACAGATGCATGCCACCATGCCTGGCTAGTTTTTGTGATTTACCGTAGAGACGAGGTCTCACCAAGTTGCCCAGGCTGGTCTTGAACCCCTGGGCCGGGCTCAGGCAATTCTCTTGCCTCGGCCTCCCAAAAAGCTGGGATTACAGGTTTGAGCCATTGTGCCCGGCCTCTACTATCGATATTTAAACGTCTGCCGATTTAACTGAGAGCAAACATGTAACCTTAATTTGTGTATTATGCTGTGCCCTGCTGGATAGTAAGGTTTGTCTTCTCATATGAGAGGCAGTGGCACATACTTGTTAGATGTAAGGGTTTGGGAGCCACACAGCCTGTGTTCAAATGTTAATCTACAGGCCTGCACTCACTGTGCCTCAGTTAACTTATGTCCGTGAAAGTTGTGATAATCAAAATGGAGTAATTTGTGTTAAAAACAAAAACAAGAGCAAAACCCCTAAAAAATAGAGCCAGGAAAGGCTGTGAAGAGAGGGTTCTCACGCTTTTATGTTTGGTAACAAAAGTATCACAAAAACTACAGTCTTGCACAAAGGCCATCACAACCTTACACACACACACACACACACAAACTTCTGAGGACATTTTTCTAGCAACTGCCTATCCAGTCTTGGACTGGTGTCATTCTTATTATTGATCTTCGTTGCCAAGGATAATTATCTTGAAACAGTTATGCAACACTCCTCATTTTTCATTAAAAAAAACTTTGTCTAGCTGGATGTGGTGGCTCATACCTGTAATCCCTGCACTTTGAGAGGCCGAGGTAGGAGGATTGTTTGAATCCAGGAGTTCAAGACCAGCATAGGCAATACAGTGATACCTCATCTCTACACAAAATTTTAAAAAGTTACTTGGGCATGGTGGCAAGAGGCTGAGGCGGGAACATGGCTTGAGCCAGGAGTTTGAGGCTGTGGTGAGCCGTGATTATGCCACTGCACTCTAGCCTAGGAGACAGAGTGAGACCCCGACTTGAAACCAAAAACAAAAACAGAAAAAACAAAAAGACAAACAAACACAAAGCCAAAAAAGCCCTTGTATCCCTTTACCTCCCTGAATGAGCACATAGTTCAGTATGGCATACACAGTACCATTGCAATGCCCTATTCCTAAATAAATATCTTTTTCTTTTAGAAAGTCGCTCCCTGTTATTTAAGTTGACATGTAACGTAAATTTAGGTTTGGGTGACCAATAACTGGAGTGATAGAATAGTTAATTAAAAAATTAATAGTCTAAAGGAAAAACAGCTTGATAAATATTTATAAAGGCCAGGCTCTCAGATCAGATAGGTCAAAATCTTGAGCTCAGAACAATAATTTAGGTATCTCTGTTTGGCATATAAATTTTGCTTTGTCTGTCATGCAGGGGTCAAAAAGCAAAAGCAAAAACAGAACAAAAAACTGCTAACATTCTTTCCTGTCCACTGTTTCTATGACTAATTTTGATTTTAAAAAGGATTCATACTAGTTTAGAAACAGTGGAAAACATAGCCAAATCCAGAGATAGTTAATCAATAACCCAACCGGTCATTAATTTTGAAGAATGTAACATGTTTTTATAATTCCTCCCATTTTATTCTCTATACATGCATATTTAATGTATATGCATTACATATGGGCTTCATTTATCTGGAGAGTCAACATTTGCTAAAGATCAGTAAATATGGCCACATTTTCTTCCCACTCGATCTGACTCCAAAGCCCACAGCCCTAACCAGTGAGTATAGAATGTTTTCCTGGGTAAGAGCGGAGGCCAGTTCAGAGGAGGTGACTCCTGAACAAAAGGACAGATCTGGTGTTGTGGACCCAGGTGTCCTGGTTTCTGTCTGGTGTACAGCAGAGCTGTCTCCATGCTCCATCATTCTGTGTGTCTCCTTTCTAAGCCTCAATGGGAGGTTGCTATTCCAGTGTCCAAACAGGAGGTGAAAGAGGATGCTAAGAGAGGATATCAAATAACAAATAATGAAACAAATAATAATGCTTTCTTCTCCACTCCATGATCAGGTAACTTGTTCTACAGAGAAGAGACAGCAAAGCTTTTCTATCATAGAAATGTGCAAACATTCCATTTTCTGCCACTTCAAATCTAATAGATCTCTAGGAATTGTTCATATTAAAATCACATCTTTTGTGAAAAGGAGATAATAGGACAGGCCAATAAATACACTTCTTGCAGTATTACGTGTTAGAGACACTTTCCATAGGTTTGCTCATTTATAATTTTCTCCTTTCAATAGCTGTGAGATAAGAATCAATCTGCCCATGTGACAGATGCCCCAAGCCAGGGTCACAAGGCACAACTCACTGTTATAGGGTTACAAAAGGGGGGGGGGGACTAAAAAAACCCAAAATTTATATATTAAAATTGTATATTTATTCTTACATGTTTAAAGTCCAGTCACCTTCAAAATACTTTCCATTTCATGCAATACACCTATTGAGACATTTTTTCCACTGCTCAAAACAATTTTTAACTCATCAATTTTAATGTCTTTTAGTGCTTCTGCCGTTTTTTGTTTCACCTCTTCCACATTGGCAAAATGTTTCCTTTTAGAACTTTTTCATTAAAAAAAAAATGTCCCTTGGGGTGAGATTAGATGAATAGAGAGTGTAGGGGAGTATGGGGGCATGGAGGTCATGCCATTTTGGTCAAAAACTCCTGAATATTCAGAAGGATGTGGGCAGGTGCACTCATAAATCACCCATCATGAAATGGGCAAACATGTTGAAAGAATCACCAAAAAAAAAAAAAAAAAAAATTCACTGAAGCTGAACGCTGCCTCTCACAACATCACTAGTTGTTACACTGATACCGATGGGTTCCTAGAACCACACTGAGATACCTCCTAACTCTAGTAAGAATGGCCATCATTAATGAAACAAAAAACAACAAACGCTGGTGAGGATGTGGAGAAAATGGAATGCTTCTAAACTGTTGGTGGGAATGCACACTAGTTCAACCTCTGAAGAAAACAGTGTGGTGGCCTGCTCGGTGGCTCAGTCTGTAATCCCAGCACTTTGGCAGGCTGAGGCGAGTGGATTGCCTGAGCCTGCAGGTTTGAGACCAGCTGGGGCAACTTGGCGAGACCTCGTCTCTACAATAAATAAAAAATTAGCTGGGCATGGTAGCATGCTCCTGTGGTTCCAGCTACTTGGAAGGCTGAAGCGGAAGCATTGCCGGAGCCCACCAAGTCAATGCTGGGGTGGCCGTGAGAGTGCCACTGCACTCTAGCCTGGGCGATGGAGTGAGACTTCAACTCAAAAAAATTAATAAATAAAATAATAAAAGAAATAAAAGAAAAAAGAAAACAGTGTGGTAATTCCTAAAAGAACTAGAAATTGACCTTCAATATGACTCAGCAATCTCTCTTCTGGGAATATACCTGTAAATCACTCTACAAAAAAGATACCTGTGCATGCATGTTTATTGCAGCACTATTCACAATAGCAAAAAATGGAACCAATCGTGCTGCCAATCGAAACTGGAATAGATAAATGTGGTACATATACATGATCAAATAGTACGTGGTCATAAAGAAGGACAAAATTATGAACTCTGCAGTAACTTAGATGGATTTCGAGTCTATAATACTCAGGATCCAGAAACAAAGAACTGAGTATCACATGTTCTCACTCATAAGCGGAGGCTGAACAATTATTGTAATACTATAAGAAAAGTATTGGCAGTAGTGGGAACCTACTGGGGGTGGGGGGGGCACACCTCATCAACAAGGGTACCTGCATAATGAACATTTGTATAGCCAACCCTGAATTTTACCCCACATCCTCAAAAAAAAAATTTTTTTTAATACTCAGTGATCTATCACAGAAAAAAAGAACTGAGTACCACATGTTCTCACTCATAAGTAGACCCTGAACATTGATCATAAAACCATAAGAAAGAGATTGGTAGTAGTGAGAAACTGCCTGGGGAGGGTGAGGGGTACATAACATCATTAAGTGTATCTGATCTCAAACCAGGTGGAGTGGGGACCAAAGGGAGGCTGAAACTTTACCTGTACGATGACAACTAGTACACCTAATACTGAATTGTACCCACCTTCAAAATAAAAAATGAATAAATGAATAAAAATAAAAAGATAAAGCACACTCGATCATACTAAAGTTTAATATTCACCAGGAATATGTCACTTGTTAACACTTGTGTACCTAGTCATGCAGCAAAAAAGTGGTTGTGAAGAGCAAAACTTCAGGAGCTGCAGCGAGATATATGAAAAATCAGACTAATAGCTGAGGCTATTAAGCTTCGGCCCAAATGCAAATACAGATAAAACTTGTGGAATGAAATGAGAATAATGATAATGAAAACAGAACATATCAGACTTTACAGCCAGAGAAGTGGACAGAGAATATTTTGCATGCATCAACTATCTATATCAATAAAAAAAATGACCACAAAAGGGCGCTGTGGCTCAAGTCTGTAATCCCAGCACTTTGGGAGGCTGAGGCAAGAGGATTGCATGAGTTCAGGAGTTCAGGACCAGCCTGAGCACCTTGGTGAGACTTCGTCTCTAAAATATATCAGAAAATTAGCTGGGTGTGGTAGCACCCGCCAGTAGTTCCGGCTATTTGTAAGGCTGAGGTGGACGGATCCCCTGAGCCCAGCAGGTCGATGCTGGGGTGGCCGAGAGTGTGCCACTGCACTCCAGCCTGGGCGACAGAGTGAGACTTTGACAAAAAATAAAATAAAATAAAATAGGGTTAAACATTCAATTCAAAAAGTCAGATAAAGAACCACAATGCAAACTAAAATAATAAAGTTGGAAATAGTTCAATGTTAAAATAGAAATGAATGTGTTAAAAAGGAAAACTACAGTAGAAATTATACATCAAAGTATAGAACGGTTTATTTAAGGTGAACATCACAACATGAAACATCACTGGGTAAATTATTCAAGAAAACTGGGGAAAAGACAAATACACAAAGTTTGAAATACCAACAGTGACAAGGTCTTCAAAACAAAGGGAATTCCAAATACATTTGGACAAAGATGAAACAGATATGTTTCTAGGAAAACACAACTGATCCAAATTGACCCCAGGGAAGTAAAAATAAGTCTTGACATATCAGTTACATAGAAAAAATAGTGAATTTGGTTAAATGAACTCCCATTAAACAATGCTAGGCCCAAATCTTTCCCGATGAGAAGTCTAGCAAAGCTTCAAAGGTACGATATACCAATACCACTTAAAATATTCCAGGATCATAGTTGATTCTGAAACATGGCAAAAAAAATGCATTAAAAGTGAAAGTACACAAGATCATAAAACAATATGAAAGAAGGTTCTTAAATAAAACATTAGCAAGCATAAAGAGGATATAAAATGTGAATCACGGCCTTATGGAACTTTTTCATGTATCAAAATGTATTTAAGTATCAGGAAAACTATCTACAAAATCTAGTGTATTAATAAAGCCAAGGGAATAACTATATGATCATCTCCATATGCAGAAAGGTATTTAACTGAATTAGGATTCCACAGGACAAAAGATCCAATTTTTAGGCAGATAAATTGGGAGGCAAAAAAAATGGTGGTGCGTAACATTTCAGAATTAAACTAAGATGAAATTAAATCAAAGAAATTACACTTGAAACCACAATTAGATACCTACACACACTCACAAGAACAACAGAAATGAAAAAAAGAAAATACCAAGTGCTGGGAAGGATGTGGAACACTGGAACTCTCAATACCTTCGCTAGGGTGTGGCATGGTAGCTCATGCCTGTAATCCCAGCACTTTGGAAAGCCGAGGTGGGAGAATTCCTTGAGCCCAGGAGTTGGATCAGCCTAGGCAACACAGTGAGACCGTGACTCTACCAAAAAATAACAAAATTACCCAAGCGTGGTGGTCCACACCTGTAGTCCCAGCTACTTGAAGGCTGAGATGTAAGGATCACCTGAGCCCAGGAGGTTGAGGCTGTGGTGAGCTTTGATCATGTCACTGCACTCCAGCCTGAACAACAGAGTGAGACCCAAGCTCAGGAAAACAAAACAAAACAAAACAAAACACACTGCTGGTAAGAATACAGATTGGAATAACCATTTTGAAAAAGTGTTTGTCAGTATCCACTGAGCTGAACATACACATACCCTAATTCAGGAATGACACTATTTGGCACAGCTTCAAAAGATATGAAAATCAAGATCCATCCAAAATATATGTACATTAACATTCATATAAAGTCAAAACTTGGAAAATACATGAATTCCCATACCAAATACACATATTGTATTTGTGTATACTGCACAATGTAGTATCATCCATCAAAGAAAACTATAATCTACACTACAGAAGGGAAAGTGTAAACCACACATATGTTACAATGTTTGAACACAGTCAGACACAAAAGAGCACATGCTGTGTGGTGTGAGTCCACGAATTTTTCTTCTAACCTCCCAATAGAGCTTGGGGAAGGAGAGGAAAATGAACATTCACTATCATTAGTTTGAAGGTACTTAGTGTTTGTTTATATTACCTGCAGGTTAACCGCAAAGAAACATGTATACTCTGAGCCCTTGAAAAGTGATTCACTGCACATGGGAACAAGGCAAATGCTGTGTATACTGGACAGACAACTAGGTGAGAGATAAGAGACATACCTGGGTCACAGTGCCAGTCCTAACTCATCAACTCTAGATGACCTTGGGTTAGTCACTACACCTCATCTGCCTCACCCTTCAGTGTGGGTCAGACCAGCCCTGCCTCCCAACCAACAAGGCCTAGAGCACTGGACAAAATAACTTCCATCTGGAAAAGAACTCTGAGATCCTAAAAGACAAGAGAATTCACCATGGAAGTTCAAATAATTATTTTAACAGTCAAGTTGTTTAATGTATAGTAACTGTGATGACTGTTACCTTTCTGAAATAATTATTACATTTTTGCTTTTACAAGTATTACTGTTTTCATGTTCTTCAATAGCTATCATACGGTACATGACACAAAGATGCTGAAGGATAGTTTCTAGTCAGACATACAGCCCTGCCTACCATTAACCACCATGGGCCGGCATAATTCAGCACGTCTTTTTCTGTTCCAATGTGTACTGGATAGGGGTATGGATTCTGAAGAAAGACTAGGACCAAGCCCTAGTTTTTAAAAACTGTGTGGCTTTTAATACTTTTACTTCATTTTACAGTCACTCAAATACCACATCTGTCACACTGGGATTGTGCAGTACTTACTGTAGAAGACGATGCACTCTTAAACAAAGAGTACACTGGGTTTTGGTTTTCCAAACATAAATGGTCAGGAATCCAATAACTTTTTTTTAATTTGTAATTTTGAAGATGTGATGTAGAATTCAAGGCTAGGAAGACAAATGTTCATTATGCAGGTACCCTTGTTGATGAGGTGTGCCCCCCTCCCCTGGCAGTTTCCCTCAACTGTCAATCCCACGCCCCCTCCCCTGACAGTTTCCCACTATTACCAATCCCTTTCTTATAAGTATTATGATAATCGTTCAAGGTCCACTTATGAATGAGAACATATGGTATTCTGTTCTTTGGTGATAGATCACTGAGTATGATAGACTCTAAATCCATCCAGGTTGCTGCAAAGTCCATATGTTTGTCCTTCTTTATGGCTGCATAGTATTCCATTGTGTATATGTACCACTTTTTTTTGTCCAGTTTTGATGAGCACCATAGTTAATTCCATGTTTTTGCCATTGTGAATAATGCTGCAATAAACATGCATGTGCAGATATCTTTTTTGTAGAATGATTTGAGTTCCTCCAGGTATATTCCCAATAGGGGGATTGCTGGGTCATATGAAAGGTCAATTTCTAGTTCTTTCAGAAATCGCCACACTGTCTTCCAAAGAGGTTGCACTAGTCTGCATTCCCAACAGCAGTGTAGACGCATTCTTTTTCGTTCTGCATCCCTGCCAAAATCTGTTGTTGTTTGTTTTATTAATGATGGCCATTCTTACAGGAGTTAGGTGGTATCTCAATGTGGTTTTGATTTGCATTTCTCTGATGACGAGTGAGGCTGAGCACTTCTGCATGAGTCTGTTGGCTGCCTTCTTTTGAGAAATGTCTATTCATGTCTTTTGCCCATTTTTTAATGGGGCTGTTTTTTTCCCTTCGGCACATTTCAGTTCCTTGTAGTTCCTAGATGTTAGGCCTTTGTCAGATATACAGTTGGCAAATATTTTTTCCCATTCAGTGGGCTGTCTCCCCACTCTCTTGATGGTTTCGTTTGCATTGCAGAAGATTTTGTTTGACGAGGTACTACTTGTCTATCTGATCTCTTATGGCAAGGGCACTTTGGGGTTTTGATCAGGAATTGCTTGCCAGTTCATATTTCCATAAGAGTGTCTCCTGAATTTTCTGAGATTCTTATAGTTTGAGGTTTTACATTTAGCTCTTTGATCCATTTAAAGACAATTTTTGTGTGTGGTGATAGGTAAGGGTCCTGTTTCAATCTTCTGCATGTGATCAGCCAGTTTTCCCATTTACTGACTAGGTTCTCCTCTCCCCAGTGGTTGTTGTTGGAGGCTTTCAAAGATGAGTTGGTTGAGAAATTGAGGTTTTGCTTCCAGAATCCCTAGCCCCAATAATTTCTTAAAAATTATATTGTAGAGGTATTGGAACACCTGGTTCTCTGTGACCTTGAGAGATTAAATGAAACTCTGTGCCTCCGTTTCCTCTTCTGTAAGATGAGGAAAATAATCATCCCTAAACATGGGTCATTGCTTTCAGAATTACTTGAGTTATTACGTGAAAAGACTTAGAACTGTGGTAGGCACAGAATATAAGATTAATAAATGTGAGCTGTTGTACAAATACTTACAAGCTGAGAGTTTTACAGTTTTGATAGTTTTTTAGTTTGCATCTGTCTTTAATAAAGCTTAATACTCTAACAGTATAATCCTATCACTGACCAATGCAATTTAAAAATCCCTTCTTTTCACTTTAGCCACTATGAAATGACCTAAATAATTAACCTGAGAACATCTCAAAAGCACTTGTGACACAACTGATCTCAGAAAATGGTTCTACTATTTCTCCCTGGGCTATACAAAAGGCGAAGGGTCCTCCTTGACTCTGCCTTAGCCCCACACACCCCTCAGTTACAGCCCCTGCAGGTCCCACCTGTCTACCTCTAGACATGCCCTGCCCAGAACTCCACCTCTCTCTGCACACAGTTGCAGCCATGGTGCCTTCCACCCATGTCCCTCCCCTGGACTTCTGCAATATTCTCCTAATGGTTATCCCCACTCCCTAGCCTGCCCCTCTCCAGGCCATTTTCCACACGGCAGCCAAGTCACCTTCTAACAATATGAATCAGGGCATGTCACTACGATACTCTAATCCTCCACACTCACAATAAAATCCAAACTCTTTACATGGCCCAAACCATGTGGTTCCTGTCTGCCCCTGCCCCTTACACCTCATCTCCCACCTAACTACACATTGTCTGCTAGTTTGTGCTCTGCTTCTGGATCAGTGGTGTCCACATGTAGTGCAGGGACACTGACAAAATAGCCTGTCTAGGCCTGGCGTCTATTTGTTGCAGGTCTCAGCTCCATTCTCACTTGCTTAGGAAGAGCTTCACTTGACAACCTCATCCATAACAATCCCTGTCCCAGTCATTTTCTACCCTATGTACATGTTCATTTTCTTCAAAGCACAAATTCCCATATGAAATCACCCTGCTTATTGACTTGTCTCCCTGCTTACTGCCAATTTTCCCAAACTAGACTGATTCCTCCGGGGATCGGCTTACCACGTTCTCTGTGCTGTTTCCCCAGTACCTAGATTACGGCCTCACACACAAATCACGGAGTCACTATTACTGAATGGAAGGAACTGTCACTTGTTTGACACACCAGAGAGGACACAAATATTTGAAGCTGAGTGTTAAGAGCAACTAACCATGAAATTAGACATCAAAGGATTAAAAATATTAATGGATCTCATTGCACATCCACAGCAGTGCTTTTCAAACTTGGATGTGAACCAACAGGAGAAATTACTCAAAATGTGGATACTTCCCCCACCACCTCCCTGGATTTGATTTGGCAGACCTAGGGTAGGCCAAAGTATCCACCATTTTAAGCACCTCCTGACAATCTTGACGAAGGGCTCCATGGAGCACCCATGGAAAAAACCGAGACCTTAACAGTTCATATTTAAGTGCACTTAATTTAATGCCTCCATGAAGAGTTCTGGGACATCAAGTAAATGTAATTACTTGAAAGTTCACTGGCCCTTCCCTCCCACTACAGGTTGCTGGTTTTTTTTTTGAAGGCAGGATTTATTGAGAGGACAGAAAAACTCCCACTGTGGGAAGGGACCCCTGGGGGTTGCCCTACAGGCTGCTTTCACATATGGGATCACAGGTAATCTCCAGAGCATTCCCAATGGTCGGGATGATTGGCCATTGTTATCCTGCTGTGTAGAAGAGACAGGTGGAAGGGTAGTGACTTACCTAAAGTGTCCCCATGATGAGACCCAATCTCTTCACTCTTGCTCCAGTAACCGGTCTAGTAGACTCCACATCACACTTGGTACTTCTCTATCAGCTCCTTGTTCTGTGATGCAGAGTCTATACTCTTCTCTGATGTTAAACTAGGAGGGAGAGTAAGGGGACAAGAAGGCACACTGAATAGGGAGGGAAGTAAAAGGATAAGAAAGTACACGAAACACAGGGGATGAGGTGATGATGTCTGTCCTATCTTCACTCAGTTAATTGGAAGCTGTGCAGTGTCACTTTTCTTCTTCCCCAGCTCCATCCCACAACCCCCCTCCCACACACACAGGAGTGACGCTGAAGCTCTCATATCATGGAACGGTAGCTTATCCCTGCTTCCTGTCACACTTCAGAGTATTCTCCCTGGTAGTCATGGTGCAATGTTACTGTCAGAGGTATGGCAATGACAAAATAAAGGAGGGAAAGTTGAAATGGAGAACTTACATTAGTTGAGGGCCTACTAGATGTCACATGCTGTAGGTTTATATTTTCAGACATTTTATCTTCAAATCCTCCAAGCCATGCTCTGCTCTGAGGTAGACATCATTCAATGAGTCAGGCTCAGAGAGAAAATTACATGCTGAAGAAATTCTAGGGAGGTGTCAAATGGATACTGAGGCCAACTTGAAGGCCCTTCCAGTGTCCAATTTTGGAAACATGTGAGAATCAAAATATAGAATGCTAGTAACAGATGTAACCTTTTGAGACAAATAGGAATTTCTCGGTCATATTGCTATAAGTACATGAAAAAATAATAAAGTGAAATCTCCAAGCTCAAGCTTTGTAATAATTCTAGAAGGAATGATAGAATTAGGAAAGCAATATCTGACAATAGTCATAGTAGTAAAGTCATTCAGGTAAAAATCATAGATGGGTGCTCAGTTTGCACCAGTACATCCCACATCTGTTACTGAATCACCATGGTAACCATGCTTGCCTTATAAAGCTGGGAAAAAACCAACAACCACTGCAATCCTGTTCCTTATATGTGCTAAGAATTGAATAGGACTAACATGATGCACAATAATTTATCTCAAGGATCCCTCACAATAAACATATAAACATCCCTGGCAGCTCCTGCAATATATACCTATACATACCCACACACATACATGCTTGCTCTCTCTCACCATTCAAGATTCCAGGAATTCAATGAGGCAGACCTACTGGGGAGTAAAGAAGTAAAACCTCACATTTTAACAGATTTATTTCTAACCACACATATAAAGTTGAAAGCTACCGAACTGTGCTCTTTCAATGGTGGATTTTTCTGGGGATGACCTGTACAAATATTTCTGGGGCACTTTCCAAATATTTTCCATCTGAAAATGGCCTTTGCTTCCAAAAAGAAATGTTCTTTAACAACTATTGTTAAGTGTTTGGCTGCAGACAGTTCACAGAAAATATAATAATTAACACTTGTATAAAAAAATGCCATTTACGG
>CAUYQG010284258.1:0-14030 GCA_963574415.1 Tarsius wallacei | reverse complement strand
CCTCATCTCTACAATAAATCAAAAAATTAGCCGGGTGTGGTAGCGCGTGCCTGTAGTTCCAGCTACTTGGATGGCTGAGGCGGAAGGATCACCGGAGCCCAGCAGGTCGAGGCTGCGGTGGCCGAGAGCAGCCACTGCACTTCAGTCTGGGCGACAGAGTGAGAGTCCAACTCAAAAATAAAATAAAACAAAATAAAAGTTATGCTTGGTACATTTCTATCTGAAAAGCAGACTCTTTGTTCTGTTGTCATTTTAAACTTCTCCTTTCTGTGTTCCCCTTTTACCTTTTGGAATGCCCTTTGTTATTTGCTTGTTTCAACTCTTCTGGATCTATTCTTCATGTCGCATGACTACCAACTTTGATATTCTGGAACTTTGTTGTCATATAATTTCTCTATTTGATCTTTCATATTTAAAATTTTGTTTCCAGAAGTATCTACTCTATTTTGGTGTTTCTCTAGGGAAGTTTAAAATTCAAGTGCTATGGTTTACATATTTTTTTCAGGCTGGGCGCAGTATAATCCTGGCACTTTGGGAAACGGCGGCAAGAATATTGCTTGAGCCCAGTAGTTCAAGATCAGCCTGGGCAGCATAGTGAGACTTCATCTCTACAAAAAGTCAAAAAATTAGCTGGGCATGGTGGCACATGCCTGTAGTCCCAGTCACTTGAGAAACTGAGGCAGAAGGCTTACCTTAGCCCAGGAGATTGAGGCTGTGGTGACCTGTGACTGTGTAATTACATTCCAGTCTGGGCAATAGAATGAGACCCCAACTCGAAAATTAAAAAAAAAAAGATTTTTTTCAAACAAATATTTTTGGTTTTTTTAGGCTTCATTTACCAATATCTTCTTCTATGCCACTAACTTCCTTTTTTCCCTTAAATTGTCTTCTTCCTATGCATTAACTACCTTAATGGGAGATAGCAGCCCTGGTTTTTGTCCTGATCTTCCTCCTTCAGTCTATTTAACCCCTTAAGTAACCAAGGATTCCTTTCCGTCCTCCCATAGCAGTCTGTGTAAGTAGGTTCGCTAGGATCTCTCAGTCACTGGTGAGTGGACAAGAGAGGGGGGTAAAAAACGTTCCTGGGGAGCCAGCACTAAGCAAGAACTTGTCATTTGCTCGCTTTAATGTATATGTGTTTTCTAGGGGGTGGAGGAAGTTGGTCCTCCTCTGAGGCATCACAAAATGGGGGCAGTTCAGCCTAATGGTACAATTCCTCCTGAGAATGACCTGCAGTGGTGGAAACAAAGGGCATTCTTGTGTTTGGGGCATTTATAAGGCACAAACATCCAAGCCTGTTCCAGTACAGACAGAATCAATACACTTCACTTCAGGTTCCACTAGAGCGATAGACCTTCTCCTTGGATGTCTGGTCTTTAATCCTTCCAGCCTTGTAAATAATGCTGTGCAGAAACTGCCCTAACCAGGCCAAGCAAACTGTCCCTGCAGGACACTAAATCCTAAGTAGGCCACGTTTTTTCATTTCCCTCTCCTCTCCTAGGGGCCTCCCCACATCAGTTGCTTATCCTGATCAGTTGGGAGACAGGGGCATGACATGTGCTCAGTTCTCCATCTTCCCAGCATGAAATACTACCATTTCCTGGGCTCCTTCTTTCCCAATGTTTTCTCCTCCACTGAGACTCTTAGTAGGCAGATATTGCATCTCCTGGAGGTACTGTGTGTGTGTGTGTGTGTGTGTGTGTGTGTGTGTGTGTGTAATTGCTCTAGGTTTTGAAAATTTCCTAGGTTTTATCTTTCAGGCTACTGAATAAAGTCTTCAGCTATGTATGTTTTGTCATTCAGAACTTCTATTCTGTTTTTCTTATTTTGGCAATTATATCTTTATTTTCACAAACTTTTTTTTTTTTGTAGCAGCTGGGGCTTGCTTTACAGAAATAACTTTTTAATAAACTCTTTTAAATAACTCTGAGGATATGAATTCAGTGTTTTCAAAAATTACCTTCAATTTCTTGTGTGGTTATTTTTCTCTGTGATCAGTCATGTTGGCTGTTCATCTTTGCGTTTCTATTTCAAGCTATAGTTCTTTCCCCAAATGTGTTTTGATTACGTTTGACCGTTTCTATTTATGGAAGGACTAGCACAGGTAGCTGACATGTGTTTATTCAGCAATGATAAACTGTAGTTGCTTTTTTCCTGAATGAGGATGTATGTTTGGGAGTGCCTGGGGTAGGTTACGTAAACAGTTCGATGGTTAGATACACATGGACAGGTTTCCTCCCTCATGCTGGCACTGGGCACGCAGGTTAGCTGTGGCCCTCTGTAGTTGCTCAAGTTCCAGAGACATTGCTCTGAGGAAGTACTTCTGGCTATAAATAATGCTAACTAATGTGTCTGCTCATCACAGTGTTATTTAATTTTTGACTGATGTAAGTTGCCACTTATGGAATTCCCACATTTATATTGAAAATAAAAACAACTGAGGTTATTTTTGGTGGTTATATAAAGTAGCACCATATAAGCAACTTTCCAGTTTTATTCAAAGCTTATTTTAAGTCTTTTAATATATTCAGACTATAAGAGGATTTATAAGTACAGTTTTGGATGAAAACAATTGCTTTCCTTTTTTTAGAAAAAGACATTAAAAATCAGAGTATACACTTAGCTGTATTTTTTCAATGGTAGAGAGAGCACAGAAAAATCATGGTAGATTGTATTGGTACGTATGTGCATGAGGTTTGTTCTGTCCTTAGATATTTGAGAGATCAATTTCATTTTTATGACAATTGTTTCCTTTTTTGAGCAGGGACCCCCAAAACAACTGGGATTATCTTTTGGAGTGCAGGCCTCTTGTAGTACAGACTTCCCCTCTAGGTAAGTATTCTGGGAACCCATCAGCATCAGGGTACCAGCTAGTGTTGTTGTGAGAGGCTGTGTTTGGCTTCAGTGAATTTTTTTTGGAGATTCTTTCAATGCATTTGCCCATTTCATGATGGGTGATTTATGAGCGCACCTGCCCACACTGTGCTGAGTGTATTACCAAAAATGACATGACCCCTATACCCTACCCTCCCTATTCCTCTGCTCTCACCCTGAGCAACTTTTTTTTGTTTCCCTGGATGAAAAAGTCTCCAAAGAGAAACGTTTTGCCAATGTGGAAGAGGTGAAACAAAAAATGCAGAAACAAAAAATGGCAGAAGCACAAAAAAGCATCAAAATTGATGAGTTTGAAAACTGTTTTGAGCAGTGGAAAAAGCATCTCCATAGGCATTACATCAAACAGAGAGTAAATTGAAGGTGACTGAAGTTTAAACAATTTTTTATAAATAAATTCTGTTTTGGTTTTTTTTTTGAGTGGCCCCTCATACTTAAGTGAGTGGGCTCTCCTCTTTATAGCAAATCTTTCCCTGACTAGAGCCCTAGTAAATTAAGGCAGTATATATCTTTACACTTTATTTAAAAAAAAAAAAATTACTTTGGCCTTACTTTGTTGCAAGTTAAATTTTATATACTGCTGCCACATTCGATGCATGTTGATTTAGATTCATGCTGATGCGCTCTGGGGAGGAGAACCTGATAGCAGATGCTGAAGGAGGATGCTGAAGGGAAAAAGGGAGAGATAGCTTAAGGAAATGTGAACGTTCCTCCATCCCTGGGCACTCTCACATTCTACATGCTTCTTGGGCCTATGCAAGATGTGAAGGGACACAGGTTCATGGCTTTTCACTGTCTGCCTTCCTGCTTCTTTTTTGTCTTGGACCCACAGGGGAAATATTTCTCAACTCTATAACCTCCTAAAATGACAGCAGGTTTAGGACTGCCTGTCTGCCGGGGACTCCCAAGAGAATCCATGGCCAGTTTTTCCCTGTCTTTTCAAAGTCCACGATCATTTTAAGATTGAATCACTCCAGGGGCACTGAAGTCAGATTGACTGCATTTTGGCTGTTGCTAGCTGCCCACAGAATGAGAGAGAAAAGCTGGAAAATTAAAAGCTAATGGATTAGTGTGAGCTAACATATCAGACTCACCTAGACAGTAACAAAGTTATGATTCCAGGTAATCTGAAAATTCTAAAAAAAAAAAAAAAAGACACTAAGAGTGTCCTCAAGGTATGAGATCATCTATTCTTGCATTCTGCTTCTCATTCATAGTTAGGGAAACACCATCCTCATCATCATCTTCAGTTCCGATTTATCTGAATAACAGCCTGAAATAGACCTCTGGGAGCATTTACATATCCAATTACAACAGGATGATTATTCATACCATTAAAACTGCCTTGCACATAAAAATGCCTGACCTGACCTAGTGAAAGTTTTTAGTAATAATGCTTTACACTTGCATAGTGCTCTTAACGTTGCAAACGATTTTCACATCAATTTTCTTAATTTAAGCCTCAACGCAACCCAGTTTGATAAGTAGGTCCTAAATATTATCTCTCTTTTGCAGATGAGGACTTAGAAGATCTACTAATGATGTGTCTGAAGTCAGTCAACCAGTTAGTTAGAACTTGGACTGCATCCTAGATGTTTCTTCTTGGGCTTGGTGAGATAACACTTTCTTTTTCCTAGTCGTATGGAGGCCAATATCTCTGGATTGCATTGAAAATAATCTCAGAGTCTTAGTTTACTTCTGAGAAGATGGAACATGTTGTTCTTGGTCACTTCTGCCCTGAAGTCTCTAAAAAGCCTTGGTGGGGCAGGAGGTGGGGACATGGGAAGGCTCAGGACATACCAGGAGGCTTTGGTTCCGATGTCGATTCCTAGCTGTGTCACCTTGGAAAGAATACCTTGAAAGCAAGCTGGCTTCAGGAGCAAGCTTGGCACTCTGCTGAGTGTTCCCTCATAAACAATACACTTGGTAATTAGTACCTCTTGAACTCTTTATTTTCTTTGTCAATATGTGGTTGAAAATGTTTTTAGAATGATCATTGTGGTTGTTTCCCTAATACCCATTACACTTTCTCTTATGAACAACCAAATTTTCATTCATCTTTCCACATCTTCCCCAGGAAGCCATGCACTTTGGGGAGTCCTGATTTGCATTTTTGTTATCCTGACATAATTATTAATAGCAATCTCTGTTGCTCTCAAAAGCATCTTGTTTGGACAACAAATTAGCCACCCTAATTTGTGACTCCTCACTAAGGGGTGGGGCGTGACAGTCTTAGCTGGTTTAGTGAAATCTCAAACTCTGTCAAACATGTTGACTCAGGTGAGCATGGGAGCTACTGTGGGCCATGAAATTCGAGGAACTGTTTGCTGGGGGATCATAAGAAAGTAGATGCCTTGCTTTCCTTGGATAGTTTTGGATTAACCCTCCACTGGACAAAAACAAACAAACATGTAGCGCTGGGAATTATCAGCAACTTACTTTGTATTCAAAAGTGAGATCCCAGTGGAAGAGGAAGCTGACCCAAGGCAGGCAGCATTTATCAGCATAGGCTAGATTATGTTGGGATAACAAGCAACTCCACAATCTTTGTTTAGCCAAACACATTTCTCACACCAGCTCTCCAGCAAGTGTTCCAGAGACCTTTGTTTCTCATAGCCATTCAGGGACTTGGGCTTGGGTTTCCACCATCTAACAACGTTGCAGCCACAGGTCTCACAGTGAACTGGGACAGAGGAAGGAGTGTTGCTGTAGTGCTCTGGCCCCAAAGTGACACAGCCCGTCATCTAAGGGGCAGGCTGGTGGAAGTTTAATGCAAGCCAGAGAATTATTTTGATTAACTTTATTATTAGAATTATTGTAGTTATTACCAAATTTGAAAGCAGTGTTTATTTGCTAAGGTTTCTTTTTTTATGTTTTAAATGAGAGCATAATTTAACTATAGTAAAATGTATTCTTTTTAGTGTAAGTTTGTGAATCTTGACAAATATCTATGGTCATGTAACTACCATTACAATCAAGATTTAGAACAGTTAACCCCATCTCACACCTTCAATTCCTGGCAACCACTGACCTGTTTTCTGATCCTACGGTTTTATCTTTCTAGGATAAAACCAGTGACAAAGCTGAGGAAACTATCATTTCCCACAAAAATAAGCAGTAAATAGCTACTCCCTTTCAGTTAAGCATTATCCAAATTCAGAGACAAAGATTAATATTCTGAATGTATAAACAATTCTTACACTTCTCCATAGAAAGAAACAAAGCACTAAAAAAGAAATATAAACATGCCATTTAGACACATAAAAAGACTTACAATAAATATATGAAAAGGTGTTTCACCTCACTAATGAGCGAAGAGGTGCAGATTTTACAAGTGCCTATGTTTCATGTGGCTTAACATCTC
The DNA here is from genome assembly GCA_963574415.1 of Tarsius wallacei. Classification (NCBI taxonomy): domain Eukaryota; kingdom Metazoa; phylum Chordata; class Mammalia; order Primates; family Tarsiidae; genus Tarsius; species Tarsius wallacei. The sequence continues at coordinate 7,774 of CAUYQG010284258.1, read as the reverse complement.
TCAAGCAGATACTTGCATCAGGTACTTTTATTTATGCAAACAGAAGTCTGTGCAGTGTGCATGTTGATAATGTCCATTTCATAGAAGGAACTCTGAGGCTAGGGGAGATTAATATGCCTGAGGGCACAGTTAATAAGTGCTGTGGAGAAAAGTGCTATTCTATCTTCTGAGATTTGCAAAGATTAAATGACACGAATCAGAATGAAAAATATGCATGCTTGCATAATTTCACCTACAAAAGTTTATACCAGGGAAATAACTGGATAAGTACACAAAGTGCTTTTTATAAGGATGTTTTAGTGCTTTATTGTTTATAATGACAAAACATTGGAAATAACCTAAGAGTCCTTAAAAAGGGGGTTGGCAAGGTATATAAAGACATATCCACGCAATGTAAACCCAAGCAGCTCTTTAAAAGAATGACAGATCAATATGATTTGACTTAGAAACTTGTGGCCTCACTACAACATATAGTCCAGTAGGAGGGAAAAAAAAAAGGCAAGTTACAGGCTCATGTCTATAATCCTAGCATTTCGGGAGGCTGAGGTGGGAGGATTGCTTGGGCTCAGGAGTTTAAGATCAACCCGAACAATATAGCAAGTTCTTGTCTCTTCAAAAAACCAAAAAAATTACATGGGCATAGTTGTGCACATCTGTATTCCTAGCTTCTTGGGAGGCTGAGGAAGGAGGATCACACAAGTCCAGGAAGTTGAGGCTGTGGTGAACCAGAATCATGCCACTGCACTCTAGCCTGAATGACAGACTGAGACTCTGATTTTTAAAATTATGTAAATTATAACCCAACTTTTGTAAAAAGAATTACCTTTAAAAAGAGAAAAATACCCAAATGTATATGTTGTGGAGGGATTAGATTATAGCAGAGCCTATCAGTTTACTTACATATATTGTCCGAATATTCTTTTTTTGATTAACTGTTTGAAGAAGAAAAAAGCAACATTTATTGTCACATGCCAAAGTGAACAAAGAAGAACAAATGCTCTGATACTGCAAGAACATTCTCAGGGCCAGTGCAACTCCTCTAAGATCAGAGAAGTCACATGCAGGAGAAAGATACGACAGAAGACTCAACACACAGAGTGGGTTGTGCAGAAGGAAGATAGGGAGAAGCGAGGAAAGGGGGGTGTGAGGGAGAAAAGGAATGGAGAGTCCAGAGGAAGGGCAAGAAAGGTGACAGCAGACTGCAGAGGCAGCAGGGGTCAGGAGTCCTGATGGTAGCAGGGAAGCTTCAGGGCTTTTCTGGTAGTATAGCTGAGGACAGCTAAGATGGTCAAGAGTGCAGGTGCTGGAGTGAAGCGGTACACTTGGTGTACTGAGATGATGAAATCTCAGTACACATGTGTTCCCCTTGTGTCCCATTCTCCCTTGCAGAAGGGGCCGCGTGACTCACTCCTGTCATTGGGCTGTGAAAGGAAGGGCTGTGGCCCTCAGGGGCTGCCTTCTTTGCCATCCCATGCAGAAGCCGTGACTGTCACGTGTTCCATGATGGCCTGGCTACAAGGAACACTAGTGCCCAGGGGCTAATGTGCAGGAATCCCTAATTCCCTGGGCCCAGCATGTGATTGAGAAATCAACCATTGTCGTGATAAGATACTGTGATGTGGAGGCTTACCAGTTATGGTAGCTAAAGTTTCTTGCTCTAGTGTGCTTTGTCTTGTTCTAGCTGTCTCACTTTGGACAGATTACTTAACTCTCTGAATATGTTATTTTGCTTGTCAATGGAAATAATAGTGCTATATCTCAGGGTTATTGGAAGATTAAACAGGGAAGTGCCCAGTGTTAGGCACAAAGTATTCAATATATGCTAGCTATTATCGTTGTCATTATTATCATTTATAGCAGGAATCAATAAATCTCCCAAAATGGACAGCAATTGTGAAGAGATGGCAGCAGGGTTGATACAAGGAGATACTATGGGGCCTATTAACAGAATGTGGGAAATCTGGATATGTCAATAAAAAGGACTGAAGATATAGACCCAAATATCTCTGGCTAGTGAACTGCCAACTTCCACAAGAGGAAGCATGAGACACTCATTTGTAGAGGTTAACTTACAGAGATAAGGTAATTATGACTAGCAGCATCTCCATAAAAATGCTTACTGGATTTTCACCATAATGCAATATGTTATGCTGATATAATTTATTTTTCCAACATTTCAGTTGACCTGGCCATAGAGGCATTAGATATGCCTCATATCATGGAACTACTGGTTGACCTTCATCCAAGTGACCTTGGGGTAGGAAGTCTGGGGCCACCGGCTCCTTCCTAATTAGGAAGGTGATGTAGGCAAGCCGTGTGTGCCCTGTGGTGGGTTAGTGGGAGGCGGAATAGTATATATAAATCCAATATATAATGAATGCAGGGGAACTTGGTAGTGCTATTCTTCCTTTTCTTCTCTTCATTTATCTTCTTTCTTCTTTCAAAAGTAGCACATTTGCAATTAGCAAGTATAACAGATGTCTTATTGAGATTCCTTTGGGTGCCATAATTGTATGGCTTTTTTTTTTTTTTTTTTTAAGAGATGGAGTCTCGCTGTGTTGCCCAGGTTGGAGTGTCATGACTAGTCACAGGCCTGATGATGGCGCATCACAGCCTTGAACTCCTGGGCTTGAGGGAAACTCCTGTGGCAGCCTCCAGAGTAGCTGGAACTACAGGCATGTGCTCCCACACAGCTTGTCAAATTGTTGATTTTTGAGAGAACAAATTGCCTAAGTTACTCCCATTCAGTAGTGGCTACAAAATGTCTATAAAGGAGAGAGTTAAGGGTGGCAATCTGTGCTTGTACATGACTTTACATGAATTGTTTTTATTTCTACTTTCCAAATAATAAAAAGGGGAGGGAGTTAAGGCCCCCAACTCCACTTGACGTGGCCGCTGCTCTCAGGGACTTATTACTATTTTGCTCAGTTCACTCTTTTCACAAATGTTTAAAGAGCACCTTCTATGTGCTTCAGATACAAAGATGATGAAATCTCTGTCCGTAGGAAGACCACAGCCCAGTAGAGACTGAGGGCGAGTTGCACAGCCCTTGGGTCCTCCAAATACTAAGAATCAGAGCCAGGTTGTCTGAGGTTTTGTCTTTGTTCAGGTTGAATAGTAACAGTCACAGGGACCTGTCAGTTACGACTTATTTTGAAAAGCCAGTCATTCCAAGTAGCGTCAGTGCGCATGAGGACGCGGGCCTGCGTGATGGTGCCAGAGACGATTGGAGACGAGTGGGACCCCGCCACACAGTTAGCTCCATGCTTGCACACCTTCCAACTCGCTTCCCCATCTCGGCTCAACTGGGGGACCCAGGATGTCTCTGCTCTGGGCCAATCACAACCCAGTAGCATCTCTTTGATGCAACCATTTCCTTTTCAGAAATGATTAGAGCTGGACCAGCTATTTTTACTGAGTTCTATAAAAATAGCTGCCGCCAGTCAGTCCTGGAGGGGAATCAAGGCCTCGGCTCTTCAATGCGCGCCCCAGTCGGCCTTGCCCTGCATTTCCCAGTCACTGGCGTTTGGGGGCGCAGCTGGACCCACCGCGCCGACACCGAGCTGTGTTCCACTGACAGCGTGTCTGGGGAGAAGTGAAGGTGCACTCGCTGTGGGAGGCTTTGGCATCGACACACGCCAAGGTCCTCCCAGGCTGCTGGTAAAACCCAGGATGCGACGATCCGAGGGTCCCAGAGTGAGGAAGAAGGATCAGGCCCGCCCCACGCACTTAAGTCCAGCAGGAGTATCGGCTGTGGGGATGGCGGGTAGCGCAAGGACCTTCGATGTGGATACACTCCCCCCCGCTCCGGAATTGGTGTCTCCCCAAGTGAGGGGTGTGGACGCGGTCCGCAGGCCCTCTGCTGTGTCTGAGCAAGGACCGCGCCACCTGTCTCCACCCCCTGCGCCCCCGGTGTGACCACTTTTGATCCCGCCCCAGACAAAGCCAATCTGAACTCCAGCAGAATGAATAAAGGGATCAGGTTGCTCTCTCGGCCTCCCCCGCCCCCCTCCCCGCGTCTCCCCTTCCCCACGTGACTCTCTGGAATCTTTGCCAAAGCTCCGAGTCTCTGGGTCCATTTTCACACAGCAGAGGAGAGAGGAGAGAGGCGGAGGAAGGCGGCGTGTCCTTCCAACGCGGGGGTCCAGACCCGGCCTGTGCCAGGCGTTTCCGGCCCTCTCGTCCGGGCGGCGTGGAGTCGGGGGTTCTGCTCCAGCCTCTCTAGCTCCTTCCTCCGTGCGTTTTGAGATGATGGCTCCTCCGCTCCCGTAATCGCACGTCCACCCGCACACCAGCTCCGCGTTGGGCGCGGAGGTGGGTGTCGGCGTGGCCAAGCCGCGCCCGCAGGCCCCCTCGCCCGGGTGAGGGGCGGGGGCGAGGAGGAGGCAGCAGCTCCTCCAGTCCTTCCTGGGAAGCTTGGAGCCGCCTGCTGCAGGGGCGCACAGAGGCGGCGGGCTGCGGCGGGCGGGTCCCGAGCTGCCCGCAGCGCTGCTCAAAGTTTCCAGCGAGAGGCGCCCGGCGCAGGAGGTCCTCCGAGAGGGTGGCCCGGCCGAGCGGCGGGTCCGGGTGGATCCTTGGGGGCTCCCGGAGACCTCTCCTGCCGACGAACGGCGCCAGCGAACTTTTCAAAGCTGCTTCGGATAGACCCGCGCCAGATCTCTGCGGTCAGGGTCCGGGAGCGGAAGGGTCTGGCCCGAGGGCCACGCCAGGGATCCGGCCGCCGGCGATCCGCAACTTTCCGGCGCAACTTCGCCAGGAGGCCCGCGCTCCCCTCCGGGTTCCTCCAACGCGCGGCCCGCGTGGAAGTCCTGCTAGCAGGAGGGCTCGACTCGCTCTTCGCCCAGGCAGGGAGGGGATCGAGCCCCCAGCCCGCCCGGCGCCTCCAGGGGATGTGACTGTCGCCCGCGGCGCGTCCGGCTCATCTCCCCGGAGGGAGCCCCCAGCTGTCCCCCGCCCCTCTGTGCGCCCGGGCTGGGGCGCCGACGCCAGCGTTCCGGCCTCGAGCCGGTTCTCGGATGCTGAAGGCTGGCCTCCGGCTTGGGTGCCGAGGCGGCGATGGGTGTCCCCAGAGTGTGGCTCGGGCTGGCCCTGGTGCTGGAATTCGTAGCGTTGCCTCATTCCGAAGGTGAGGGCGCGGGGTCGTGCGCGCGCGTGTGTCTGTGCAGTTTAAAAGCTTAGCAGGTCTAATGGTATTGTGGGTCAGGAGGAAGTTTTTTTGGTGGGAGGAGAGAGTGGAGCTGGGTGGGCTTCCTCTGAGAAGATTCCTGCTCCCGATTGCTTTGCGTTCACATCACCAACCCCGCCGTGGCCTCCCTCTTTGCCTCGCGGGTTTTTGATGGGGGGGGGGGGGATCGAGGTGGCGTCTTTGAGATTGGATTCTCCTTTCCTCGACCCCCTTACCCCCAAGAGAAGGCAGCTAGTGGAGGTAGGGGAGGCGCGAATAAATCGTTCGTAGCTGTGTAAATACTTCTCCATAACACACATAAAAGCCTCGCCGCCCTTCTGCCCTCCTCGCCCCGATTAGTTTCCTTCTAAAGTCCAGTTTAAGATTTTAGAAGTGGCTGGAGCGTGTCCTGGACGTGGGCAATTCAGTTGCATCAGAAGAAATCTCCCCGGTGCAGAGAGACTCGAACCTGCCAGCCTTCCTTGAGGTGGGGGTGGTGGGGTGCTGGGGGTTCGTGGTTAATAAGAGTTTAGGGTTAGTCTTTTTCCTCGCCCTCCTACCCCCTTTTTTTCTCCCTGGCTCCAATCTGTGAGTAAAAACCCGGAGCTGAGGAGAGGAGGCGTGTGAGAGTAGTGGCCGTGATCTCAGAAGCAATCTGGGCTCAGCCAAAGAAGTGAATGAATAAGTGAATCAAGAGTTCGGGGTCACTGGATGCCGGGCCCCGGGCGCTAGACGCTGTGAGCTTCCCACCTGCTCGGAGGAGCCGGGAAAGTCGCCCTGCGAGGGCTTCAGGAGGGGGAGGGGAGCGCGGCGGGCTGGGAGGAGACGGCGCAACCCACCGCTCCCGGCTCTCGGCGTCCCCTGCCGGCTCCATTCATTATTCATCTGGCTGCGGGAACCGGGTTCACCTGCCCCGCCGCAAAGCCGCCGCGGCGGCGGCGGCGGGCGCGGGGCAGACGCTTCCTGCGTCCCGGTGCCGGGTCGGGGCGGCAGGAGGCCCGGAAAGGACAAAGCCCCGCATCAGGTCGACCTCCAGTCCCCGGAGCAGCTGCCTCTTTGCTAGCTGCCCAGGAGAAAGTAGCGTCGCCGTGGAAACCCACTCGGGCCGGGGACTTTCTGTGACCCAGGCGCTGCCCTCCGCGCCCCACCCCGGGATGTGTGTGGAAGGGGCGCCTTCCCGGGAAAAGCACGTCTGGGGCCCGTGCAGCCTTCAGGCCATGCATGTCCTGTAGAAATACATTCTTATGGTACATGTGCGCGTGCATACACACTTTTTAAAAAGTTATAGGACTTAATTCTAATAATAAACTAGATGAGAGAGTCAGTCCGGGTCACCCAAAGCTCAACCTGGTTCTTAGAAGAATTAGTTTCACTTGGTGGCAGTTTCTTACTTAGAATCATATCCCAGCAACGCAGAAAACGTGCTGTCACTCCCGGATGGTTCGCCAGGGGGCAGTTGGAATGATGCAGTTTCTCAGAACCAAATCCCTGGGAATGACAAAAGGTATTATTATTAAGAGCCCACAGGGTGCGCTCGTGGAAGACTGGTTGAGGCAGTGGGCAGAATTTGACAATTGCCAACTCTTTTGATTGGGTATTAGGAGTGCCAACTCTTTTGATTGGGGATGGGGGTATGCAGAGCACCGAAAGGGGGTCTATGTTCCTCTAAAGAATACTTAGAAACTGCTTCTTGTAGTCTCACCTTGCCTTCAGAGCATTCTATAGTCATTTCAGGCATTGAATTGATGTCTGAGAGTTTCCACCCAAGTCATAATATAATGATGCTTATCTAATAATGAATGAATGAACACAGACATTTATGAAGCACATATTATTTACCTGGCACTATGTTAAGCATTTTACATACTTTGTCTCATTTAATTTGTTTACTTAGATTATGTCACTCCCACAGACAAAATAATCTGTTGTCATTTGATGAGGCCTTTGGTTTGATTCTATCAAGGCTATCTCTTTTAAAAATAAGAGCACTGAGGTCAAGGAGAGAAACCTTAAGGATTTTAGAGGTTGCCTCAAAATTTTATTATTAGCCTAGGGAATATTTTTTAAAAATGGAAAAATATTTACATGTGTGTGTCTCTCAATGGACGTGACACCTTTGCCAACCAGCTCATGGCAGAATTTGTTGTTTTCTTCTCAGTGCTCGGAGAACATACTTCTAGTACATCAGTTAATACCTTCCACTACTGGAGTAGAGATATGTTAGGTTGGCTTCTAGGAATTCTCTAGTTCAGCTTCTAGTACACATAAATGCTCAAAAAATTGGTCATATGAGGAAGTGGAGCCGAATAGCATTCTTTTGAATTAAGCTTAGCTTGTAGACTGGCCTCTGATAGGCCGACTGACCTTGAATTAACTATCCAACTTCTTGTGGTTCTGTCATTTAAAAAGGAAGAAGTCGTCTAGGTCAGGGGTCCCCAACCCCCAGGGTACTGGTGTATGGCTTGTTAGGAACTGGACCGCACAGCAGGAGGTGAGCGCAGGCCAGCACAAAGCTTTATCTGTATTTGCAGCCACTTCTCTGTAACTACTTGAGCTCCTCTACTGTCAGATCAGCAGGGGGCATTAGATTCTCCTAGGAGCACAAACCCT
>CAUYQG010284257.1:0-11274 GCA_963574415.1 Tarsius wallacei | reverse complement strand
AGGCACCATCCAGGAAGATTACCTGAGAGAGCTGCTGACAACCATGGGGGACCGGTTCACAGATGAGGAAGTGGACGAGCTGTACAGAGAAGCACCTATCGACAAAAAGGGGAATTTCAACTACATCGAGTTCACGCGCATCCTTAAACACGGAGCAAAAGACAAAGATGACTGAAAGAACTTTAGCTAAAACCTTCCAGTTACGTTGTCTTACTCTCTTTTTTATCCCTGTCCTTATAGAACCTGTGGCATGCAACTTAGTTTCACAGCTTTGCTTTTTTTTTTCTTTTTTGGTGTATTTATTCTAGACTTTTCTGCCACCTAGCACTTGTATAATTAGACTGGAAATGGGGATGAGGTTGTAAATTGTACTGAAAAAGAGATCGCGAATAAAAATCAACAAATGTGAAAGCCCAGGAAAATATATTCGTATTTCTGGTTTTGCTGGATTTTTACATTTTTATATAATAAAAATGCTATTTTGAAATAAAGATTATGCTGACTCAAATGCAATGTAATGGCAAGTAAAACAAATGGTAGGTGGGGGTGGTAATTTTTTCAAGTTTCCAACTTTATATAAATCAGATTTTCTTCACATACATGGGACAGTGTTCTTCAGAACTTTCAAGTATCCTTTAGCATTATGCTTCTGTTTTTTCATGCTTCTAGTGAGTCAGATGTTTAAACTATTAAACTATTATAGAATATATTTGGAGAAACATTAAACATTGTATTGATCTAAGATTCTAAGAAGATGAGGCAAAATTTTCTGAAGGATAGTTATTAAACATTTACTATGTATAGGGCATTGTGCGTATGCAATTTTCACTGAATCCTTCCAGCAACCTTGTGAGATAGGTGTGTTTTGTTTTATTTTTGCATAGGAGTCTCCCAGGCTACAGTGCAGTGGTACACTCACAGCTACTGCAGCCTCAACCTGCTGGCTCAGGCAATCCTTCCGCCTCAGCCTTCCAAGTAGCTGGAACTACAGGTGCGTACCACCATCCCTGGCTAATATTTTTTTTTCTTTTTTTTTTTTTTTTTATTGAGTTGGAGTCTAACTCTGTAACCCAGATTGGATTGAAGTGGCCGCTCCCGGCCACCGCGGCCTCAACCTGCTGGGCTCCAGCGATCCTTCTGCCTCAGCCTTCCAAGTAGCTAGAACTACAGGTGCGCGCTACAATGCCCGGCTAGTTTTTGATTTACTGTAGAGATGAGGTCTCGCCAAGTTGCTCAGGCGGGTCTCGTATCAGTGGGCTCAGGCAATCCACTCACCTCAGCCTCCCAAGCGCGGGATTACAGGCTGAGCCACTGAGCCCAGCTTATTTTTTTTTTTTCACTTACTGTAGAGACAAGGTCTTGCCATGTTGCCCAGGCTGGTCTTAAAGCCCTGAGATCCTGGGCTCAGGCAATCCTCTTGTCTCTGCCTCCCAAAGTGCTGGAATTACAGGCATAGCCACTGTGCCTGGTTGAGATGGATTTTTATTATCCCTATATTAAGTGGAAGGACTGAGCTCAGAGTAGTTGAGTAATTTATCAGGATCTCTATTAGTAACTGAGAGTTGGAATTCCAACCCAGGACACCTAACTCAGCTGGTATTGCTGGAACCATGAGGCTGTTTCTGTGAATAGCACCAAATGCCTGTAAAAGAGTCAAGACTCAATGTTCTGTTTCATTGTAACATAATTCTGTAGTCATTATTGTAATTTAAAGTTATCTTGGGATAATTGATTATTGGAACAGTTTCAGAAAATTCTATCCCAGGCAAAAAAACAGAAGATAAAAGATTAATACTGTTGTGTGTTTGAAAGCATTTCACATATTACATAGACTGTAGGGAAGAGCTGAATACATAGACAAGGTTGTTGTGAGCTCACTTAAAATCCTCAAGACCAAGCAGTATAAGAACTAAGAAAAATCCAAAGGAAAAAACCTATTTCAAAAAATTGCCCAGCATTCAACATCTATTCCTTCTAAAAGTATTGTAATGTACTTTTATCTGCTTAAAAGTGCATTTATATGTTGTTTAACGTTTGTGCTTTACAGCTTGATGCAGCAGGCCAATCTGTTCACTTGCTGTCACTGAACTTTTCTGGGCTTCCTTTTTATCATCTACAATGAGGGAGCAGCTCGACTCTGGGATCTAGTACAGTGCCTTGCAGCTCCTAGAGGCTTTTACCTTTATTACCTGTGCCTCATGGCCCATAAAGTATTATTCCTACTTTTTATCATGAAAAGAGCTGAAGTTTAGGAAAACAAGCTCCTGTCCAAGGTTCCCCAAGTATAAGAATTCAAGTTGGCTCCTTTTTCCACTTAGAAGCTTAAGGCTACCATGGAGTGTCACAAAACCAGGTGGAGAATTGCTTTATGTTTAAGGAAAGGGAAAAATAACAGTGGGACAATCTTGATCATCATTAAGCCCCTATTTATGGGTCACTGGTTGAGTGCCAGACACTGTTGTAAGGTTTGGGGATCACTGGACAGGACAGACAAGGACACCACCCTTGGCTGCATTCTCTAGTGAGACCATCCACAGGCAGTATCAGAGAAGTACCGTGCACACATGCCAGAGGATGTCAGGAAAGGCCTCTGAGATCTGAATGACAAGAATGGGGTCCCAGTGCAAAGACCAAGGTGAGGCTGTTGGCCCGGAGAGACCCTCTTCTCCCCCTAAAGGCACTCAGAAGAGTGCAAGGAGCTATTTGCTGCAGAGGTCAAGTGTGAAATCAGGGCTTCAGGCAGGGAAGAAATATGAGTGGTGTTTTGTTGTTGTTGTTGTTGTTGTTGTTTTGAGTTGGAGTCTGACTCTGTCGCCCAGACTGGAGTGCAGTGGCCGCTCCCGGCCACCACAGCCTCGACCTGCTGGGCTCCGGCAATCCTTCCGCCTCAGCCTTCCAAGTAGTTGGAACTACAGGCGCATGCTACCACGCCCGGCTAATTTTTTATTTATTGTAGAGATGAGGTCTCGCCAAGTTGCCCTGGCGGGTCTCGAACCCACGGGCTCAGGCATTCCATTCACCTCAGCCTCCCAAGGCACGAGATTATAGGCTGAGCCACCGAGCCCGGCCATGAGTGGTGTTTTAAAAATTGCGACTTCACTACTGGGTATGGGATGAAAGGACAAGAATAGAAGCAAGAAGACCAGCTAGGAGGCTATAGCCTCCTTATCCAAGTGAGAGAGGAGAGCAGCCAGGGCAGGTAGTGGGGAGATGACTGTAAAGTGCCTCTCCTGGTCCTCCCATCCAGCTCTGCGGTGTTATCATCTCTGGCAAAATTGTAACAGCACTTATTCTATTCCTCTGCTTAAAGTCAGATCTGAAAAATTGGGGGAGGAAAGTTTTGAAGGTTAAAAACAAAGACAGTTATTTCTTGAATGCCTGAATGCCTTGTGTTTACCTGACACCATTCTGCTTTATCTACATTATCTGCCAAGAGCTTGTGGAATCCAGTATTGTAAGGTGCGTGGGTCAAGACCTTGTTTCTCTTTGGTGTCCAATAAATATCACTAGCGATGATGACGACAACTCTATTTCATGTCTTTTTATTTTAGACAACCACACAGTGATCTCCTAAGTTGGCAATTGATCCTGCAGCCATCACAGTGAGAATGTGTGCGTGTGTGTGAGATCACATAGCGACAATGTACTGAGCATTTACTATGTACTAAGCACGTTACACGACTGCCTACACGACTGCCCTTTGAGACAGGTATTTTTATTATCCCTTTTCTACAGATGAAGCATCAAGAGCAGAGAAGGAACTTCCCAAGGTTACACAAGGAGCAAGCAGTGTGAGCCCAAGCAGCAGAACTCCAGAACCCGCCTCCCAGGAAGACGATGATGGAAACACCACCATTTCTTTCTGGCCATGGTAGAGCAGGTTTTTGTTTTGTTTTTGGTCCTGGTCTCACTCTGTCACCTAGGCTGTAGTGCAGGATGTGATCATGGCTCACTTTAGCCTTGACCACAGGCTCAGGTGATCCTTCTGCCTCAGCATCCCAAATAGCTGGGATTACAGGAGCTGGGATATAGGCATGCATCACCATGCCCAGCTAACTTTTTATTTTATTTTTTGCAAAGAAGAGATCTCACTATGTAGCTGAGGCTGGTCTCGAACTCCTGGGCTCAAGCAATCCTCTTGCCTCAGCCTCTCAAAGTGCTGGGATTATAGGCATGAGCCACTGCACCCAGCCTGTAGGGCAGTTTTTAAAGCATTCGTGGCCGGGCTCAGTGGCTCAGCCTGTAATCCCAGCACTTTGGGAGGCCTAGGTGAGCGGATGACCTGAGCCCATGGGTTCAAGACCAGGCAACTTGGCGAGACCTCGTCTCTACAATAAATCAAAAATTAAGCCAGGCTCGGTGGCTCAGCCTGTAATCCCGCGCCTTTGGGAGGCTGAGGTGAGTGGATTGCCTGAGGCTGCGGGTTCGAGACCCGCCTGGGCAACTTAGCGAGACCTCATCTCTACAATAAATCAAAAAAAATCAGCCGGGCATGGTAGCTTGCGCCTGTAATTCCAGGTACTCGGAAGGCTGAGGCGGAAGGATCGCCCGAGCCCAGCAAGTTGAGGCTGCGGTGGCCGGGAGCAGCCACTGCACTCCAGTCTGAGCGACAGTGAGACTCCAACTCAAAAAAAAAAAAGTTAGCTGGGCATAGTGGCATGCCTCTGCAGTTCCAGCTACTTGGAAGGCTAAGGAGGAAGGATTGCTTGAGCCCAGCAGGTCGAGGCTATGGTGGCAGTGAGCTTGCCACTGCACTCCAACCTGGGCAATGGAGTGAGACTCAAAAAAAAAAAATATATATATATATAGTCTATCCTGAAAAGTAGTAGTGATATCAATGTTGCATTTCTAAGTTGATATGTCTTAAAATGTAAGAAACACAGAAATAGAAAAAGAAATTGATATTTCTTAAAATATAAGAAATAGTCTTCAAAATATAAACATATAAACTACTGAAAAATCTGGTGTGAAAAGGCCTAATAAAAACATCTGGTGGCCAGGTGTGGTAGCTCAGGCCCATAATCCCAACACTTTGTGAAGCTGAGGCAGGAGGATCACTTGAGCCCAAGGGTTTGAGACCAGCCCGGGCAACATAGCAACACTCCTCTCTACAAAAAAATCAAACAGTTAGTGGGGCGTTGTGGCACATGCCTTTAATCTCAGCTACTTGAGAGGCTGAGGCTGCAGTGAGTTGTGATGGGGACACTGTTCAGTATGGACGATGGAGTGAGACCCCGAGCAAAAAAAAAAAAAATCATCTGGGAAATCTGAATGAAGATGTGGAGGTGTATCACATACTAACATTTTGAGAAAAGGTTTCTTGGATAGAAATCTGGCAAAGATTATTGATTGTACATGTCACACTCTGTATGTAGTCCCTTTGGTAGATAAATTGTCATGCAATTTTAGAGACAATAATTAGGCATGTCACTAGGTGGCACTATTATTCCTAGTATAGCACTATAGCAACCCATTCCTTAATGAACTTAATGACCAAGCAGTCAAATCAAGAGTGTGTAGGCAGCATTAGTCTCAATAATGCTGTGACATTGTCAAACTTGTTTCTTAAAGAGAAAGAAGTGATGAAAAGTCTATTACAGTGAAATTCATGCTAGTCTCCAAACCCCACATTTAGGAAGCAACCTCTAGGAGTCCTTTTCACAAATACCAATGGCAAATGCTGACTGCCTGCTTGCCTACCTTCTTTCCTCCCTTCCTTCCTTCCATCATTCATTTGCAAATATTCATTGAATGGCTTGGAAAGTGCCAGAATCTCAGCTAGGCTCTGGACTCTTTCACACTGAAGTAATGACCTTTGTTGAAAAATCCCAGCACTTTGGGAGGCGGAGGCAAGAAGATTGCCTAAACCCAGGGATCGGAGACCAGCCTGGGCAACATGGTGAGACAGCATCTCTACAATAAATCAAAAAATTAGCTGGGCATGGTGGTGCACGCCTGTAGATCCAGCTACTTGGAAGATTGAGGTGGAAGGCTCGCCTGAGTCCAGCAGGTTGAGGCTGTGGTGACCGTGAGCATGCCACTGCACTCCAGCCTGGGTGACAGGTTGAGACTCAAACTCAAAAAAAAAAAAAAAAAGTAAAATCTAGACTTTGTGCTTACAAGACCTGACTTCCTCCATTTACGGACTAGATGATCTTGAGCAAGCTGTTGTTGTTATCCCTTCTATTTTAGAGATAAGACCAAAGCACACAATCAGTGGATATGTATGAAAATGCTTTTGTGAAACTGTGCTTTCTATATGATTGCTATTATTACTACCTCAAGAATGTTGAGAACGACTCTGTAATAGGTTGTAGATAATATCCTCGATTAAGTCACACAATCTAAGCTGGTTAAGATCAGCTTTAACACAAATGACCTATGAGACAGCTTCTTAGTGGAGTTGTTTTCTGCCTCGTAGAAATATGTCAGAATAAAAAAGTGAAATATATAGACCTGAAGTGCTTTGGCAGAAGGATACCAGAAGTATTTTGTGAGAATGGGTATGTTTAAATATTTTTAAATGTTTCAACATATCTTGCAGGAAACCAACCTAATCTTTGACCAATTCTAACTTCTCCTGAAGTGAACTGTCTTCCCAGGACACAAGGCTGCCTTTCAGAATTCATTCTGAATGACCATGATGATGATGATGCATATTTCCTTATGGATGCAGATAAATAGCACAGAAAAATATATCTGAATACCTTCATCTGTCCACGTTTTTAAATAATCTGTATGAGTTGACAATGGCTCATTTAGGAGGATTGCTTGTACTTTTCTCAAGTAATCTTTTTTTTTTCTTTCTGAGTTGGAGTCTCACTCTGTCACCCAGACTGGACTGCAGTGGCATGCTCCCGGCCACAGCAGCCTCAACCTGCTGGGCTCTGGCGATCCTTCCGCCTCAGCCTTCCAAGTAGCTAGAACTATAGGCGCACGCTACCACGCCCGGCTAATTTTTTATTTATTGTAGAAATGAGGTGCCACCAAGTTGCCCAGGCTGGTAACGAACCCGCGGGCTCAGGCAATCCCTCACCTCAGCCTCCCAAAGTGCTGGGATTACAGGCTGAGCCACCGAGCCTGGCCAAGCAATCTTTTTTATGTGATCTGTTTATTCAGCTCTTACTGAAGTGTACCTTATATTCAAGAGTTGAGGGTGATACAAAAACTAGGATCCCTTTCTTTGGTAGTTTTCTGATGCCCAGCACTTTGGCAGCACATAATAGATGTTTGTTCCCTCCCCTTACTAGAGTACCAAACACCCTTCAGGTACCACAGTGTCTGCCAGCTCACCCAGGAGGTCAAAGACAGTTTTTAGAAAATGCTGACTCTGACAATGACGCTTGTTTTCTCAGCACTACCATTGTTTGACTTCACACCAACCAACTGCATAGCTAAGGACTCAAAACACATTTTTTTAAAAAACCCTTAATTCTATGAGTTTTGTAGAGAAAATGTCTAAGATTTCCTGCTTGCTTTAGGCAGCTAAAGAAATTCAATATATTATCTGTTACATCTCTACCAGGTTATAAACAGTTGGGAGCAGGGTCTGCTCGCTGAAAGGCATCTTGAGAGAAACTCCCACTTCTCAGAAGAGGAAGGCTCCCAAGACCTCCAGAACTAGCCTGCTAATCCAGGCTCTTTCTTATCCTCTTCTCACTCAGTTTAACAAGCAGCGGGATCGGCTGGGCCTGCCCAACTCAGAGTTTTTCCTTTTGTTTTTAAATTGTCCTTGAGTTCCGGGTCTTTCTTCTCCCTCTTCTCCCGCCTCCTCTTCTCCTCAGTGTTTTCACACCTTTGGGACCCAAACCTTGAATGTAAATATGAAAAGACAAGAATCTGTAAGCAAGCAGAGAAGCAAACAGGGAACAATACCTACATCCGTGGGAATAAACAGAGCAATTTCAGAAAACAATCCCAATGGCGAATTTTTATCAGTGATGCTGAGAAAAGCTTCCCAAGTAAAAAGGGTTGTTGTTGGAGGCTCTCTCCTCACCCTGAGTTCTTAGATCTAAGAGAGCTAGGGGATCTTTGCAGTCCTTAAACTACGCAGCATTCGTGTAACTTTTTTCCATACCCTGTTGGTGAGTCTGGCTGCTTCTTTCCCTGTTAAAAGACAAAAGGAGTCTGCAACCCCAACCTCTACACAGAACACCCAGAGCACGAACCTAACCCAGGCAGGAAGCCCCCTTTATCTGATGGCCGGAAGATGGGAGGGGAGTCCATTGTGCCCAGCTGGGGAAGGGATGGAGGGGAACCTGTCACCAGTCCACGATGGCCACGCTGGAGAGAAGCGCAAATGGAGATTGGCCGTGAACCAGGTGAAACAGAAGGCAAGTGGATGCAGTTGAGTTATTTCAAAGAGGAAACACACAAGGTCATTTTTTAAAGGTGAAAAATAAGCATTTCTATGCTCTCTACGATAGTGGGAATTGAAAATGTTAGTACTCTTGCTTATTTATTCTTTTCTGTGTATATCTTTGTTTCTATGCATATGGTTTTTGTTGTGATTTTTTTTCTTTTTGACCACGTGTGCTACAGTCTGTCACCTGCACCATTTTGCCACTGCACCTGAATATATCAAAACAGACCTCAGTTTTGAAACTTCCCTGGCACATTTTTCTTTTATTTGAAAAGATGCATTTGATTTAGAAAATACAAGGACAGGCCAGGCTTGGTGGCTGAGGAAAAATGACCAGATGGCATCTGCGGGTTTGAGACCTGCCTGGGCAACTTGGTGAGACCTCATCTCTACAATAAATAAAAAAAAATTAGCCGGGCATGGTAGCGTGCGCCTGTAGTTCTGGCTCCTTGGAAGGCTGAGGCATACAGAAAGTCGAGGCTGCAGTGGCCGGGAGCGGCCCCTGCACTCCAGTCTGGGTGACAGAGTGAGACTCCAACTCAAAAAAAAAAAAAAATACAAGGACATTACCCTACTTTCTTTGCGTCTGGGCTAAATTGGAAGTAGGCAGCAAAATGGACTACTTTCTGACTGATGAAAGAGAAGCTGACCAAGTGTGGGGGCAGATGGGCTGGCCATGTGGACCCGGGATGTGGGCTGGGGTGGGCTGGGTGTGTAGGCCAGGGCCAGGTGTGCATCCCAATCTTTGTGCTTCATTGTGTCACAGAGGCCAGAAATGACAAGAGGCCATGGAAATGTGTGGCCTGGATTTAAAACAGAGTCCAGATAGCGTCATACTCATATTTAGAAATCTAGTAATACGTTATATGTTTCGTGTGTGTGTGCACATGTGTGTGCTTATACAGACACAAACCTGCCAGACATCTCTGGTATAACATAACCAGAAGCTGGTTGCTGTGGAGATGGGAATTTAGTAGCCATGGACCAGGAATGAGAGGAAAACTTAATTTCATTGTAAACATTTTCCTTTTAAAATTTTGGAATTTGTGCTTGCAATTTCCATTGAAAACTAAAACATTTGGTAATAATCTTAACTGAAGAATATATTCCACAAGACTAGGCACTTCTAAAAGTAGTCCCCTTGAACAACTTCTCTCTTCGCCTAAGAGTAATGAAATCCTACTTGTCACCTCAGTTTGAGGGGAGATTAACGTGGGAGATTAATGTGACTTGCTGGTCTACCCATTATGGTTTTTACTAACAAAGATATTCAATGGCCAAACATGCATTCCCATGTAAACGAGGGGCTGTTGAATACCATGGGTCTGAGGTCCCTGAGAGCAAATGATGGTGATGACTTTGGTGTATGTGGAAAAGATGAGGAGGACTTGGGCGTATGCATCGGTTAGGTCTGGTTGCCACCTTCCTGCCCCTGTCACTGGGAGGCCCATGTTCTTGGAAGTATCTGAACTGAGGCTGGAGTGGTGGAGACTGAGGAAATGAATGAGCTGGAAGAAGCAGGAGGGGCGCATGCGATCCAGCTTGTGGAGACCCCTCCTCCCCTTCCCCAGGCGCCAGAGCAGGTGGAACACCCAGACTCGCAGAACCCTTTGGCTACGCCATCTTGGTTCACTCTGCCATCTTGGTTCATTCTGCCGCCACCACTAGATGGGTGTTCAGTCTCCTGGGATGTGAATCTGGGCCTTCCTCCCATTGTCCCCAGATTGTCCAACATGATCCTTTCTCCTTCTTTGCATGTGGCCTGGAACACATAGATGATGGCACAGAATAAATCTGCCTTACTCGGGTAGCTTATTTATTCATCTGACGAACGTGTGGAACACTTACCATTTGCCAAAAGCTGTTTTAGGCTCTAGAGATGCCAGACCTTAGGAAGTTCATGATCTCGTGGAAAAGATAGATTATTTTTAAACAACATGCTTGTGATAGTCTGATAAGTATTCATGTAAGCTAAGCTTGGGTAATATAGCAATATCCGGAGAGGGCATCTGACCCAGACTGTGGGTGGTGCAGATCAAAGAAGCGACACAGCTGACCCTAGTTGGTCATGTGGGAGAGTGGGAATGTGTGTATTGTTGTTGGTCAGCAGGAGAAGTGGGTGTTGAGAAGAGTGCGGGACATTCCACAGAGTCACTTATATGCAGAATGAGAAACAACCATGGCATATTAGGAATTGTGAATTGCCCGGCATGGCGGAAGCATAAAGTCTGAGACAGGATAAGAAGCGGGAAGAGACGATGAAGAACTTTAAATGTCGAGCTAAGGAGTTTGGAGGAATCTTAAGCAGGAGAATAACATGATTTAATAAAACTTGTTCTTTACAAAGATCATAGACAACAGTAGACAAGATGTATTGGTGGAAGGAAATGGGTACTGGGTTTTAGAGGTAGGAGACTAGTTAAGTTGTTTCTAGCACTTCAGCCAATGAACAAGATGGTGAAGAAGGCAACAGTTGCAGGAAATGAGAAAAACAGAGACAAAAACAATAATAGTGACTCCTTCATCCAACAGTAAGATGATTGTTCACTCCTAATAAATAGGGATTAGGGCCGGGCTCGGTGGCTCAGCCTGTAATCCCGCGCCTTGGGAGGCTGAGGTGAGTGGACTGCCTGGGCCCGCGGGTTCGAGACCCGCCTGGGCAGGCAAAACCTCATCTCTACAATAAATCAAAAAAATTAGCCGGGCGTGGTAGCACGTGCCTGTAGTTCCAGCTACGCGGAAGGCTGAGGCAGAAGGATCGCCAGAGCCCAGCAGGTCGAGGCTGCGGTGGCCGGAAGCGGCCACTGCACTCCAGTCTGGGCGACGGAGTGAGATGCCAACTCAAAAAAAAATAAAAATAAAAAATAAATAAATAAATAGGGATTAGGATGTCAACACAGGTCTACCTGAAA
>CAUYQG010284256.1:0-16410 GCA_963574415.1 Tarsius wallacei | reverse complement strand
AAGTGCCGAGGGGCTTATAACAGGTTGCCATCATGAGACAGGGGCCCTCCTGAAAATACAGAAGTAAGAATAGGAAAAAGAAAATCCTCTTAGGGGCTCAGCCTGGACCACAAGACCTGTGCAATACTTTTAATAGTCCTTGACTTCCATTATATGATTTATTTCTTGTTCACTTTACAAGTAAATAACCAAGGTCACACTTATGCCTTAGTTTTATCTCAATGTGTAATAGTGTATTCTTGATATGAATATCTGCATGCAAGTCTAAACAACAAAACAAAAACCATGAAGGCAAGATAGAAGATACAAGCAGATTCCCAGCAGCCTGCTCTTTTCAGGGAGTTTATATTTGTTCTCTTTCTGTCAACAATGATACTCTCCATTTCATATTCCAAATTCATTACCCTTTCTTGCCCCTAGGAATTATTTCAAGGGAAACTTAGTGCTTAAGTCTGGTAATTTATTTTCTACATGCTGCTCACATTTCTGTTTTCCTCCTCTTCTGTTTCATGCATCTCACATCACCTCATTTATTTCAGTGATTTTTTTCCTACAATTGGCCTCCTGTTTCTTTTTATGACAAAGAGTTTTCTTCATCTTCTCATTATTCTCTCTTATAGACAGCCTACTGCAGGCACGCACAGAATTATTAAACACTTTTATCTTAGTCTAAGTTTGTTAAGAAATCAGAGCTTTCAACAAAGCTTAAATTCTAATGTTTTATTGGGAGAGAGTGTGAAATCCCATGGAAGGAAGTGGTAAGAGAGGGAAGAAACTGAGGGGGGAAAAGTATACAAAAAGGAAAACTATTAAATGTAACACACTGTATTACCAAGCTGATCACAGCTTCATAAGAAAAGGCTGCTGAGAGAATATATGGAGTCATTGCAACTAAGACGAGTATGTGGAAAGAAGAAAATGAGTAGGATTTATCTTAAAAAAAAAAAAACCTTCTTGTTTACTGTGTTACACTGATCCAAGCTTACCACACAGAACATTAACTCCCCAAATGTCTGAGGTATGTTACTTAGGCAACCACAAGGAAAGTCAGATCCCCTCATTCATGACGCAAGACATCATCTAAACTAAGAAAGCATGGAGGTAACAATAGCTTTCATGAGTTGTAAGACTTAGGCATCTAAGTTGTGAAGTGAAGTACATTATGGATTCTACTGAACTGGAAGTTGCAACTACCATTTGTACATTTTGGACACCTTATATCAGTGGGAAAGTAAGCAAAAAGTTTCTGAATTGGATGATGGAATATACTTTATTATGAAAAGCAAGGATGCTACTGCACAATGGGATAGAGGAGAGTGTATCTCATAGCCATGGGCTTCACTGGGACATATCTTCATGCTTCCTTTCCAAGAGATTTGTATGAATAGGACATTTTGTAACATCAGCTCAACAGGGCCCTGCTCTGAGACCATGTGTTACCCGGGAGGCAGAGAGAGATGGCAGCGTTAGGATATGTGTCTCTGAAAGTGATGGATGAGTCATTCTATTAAGAAGATGGGCACATCTTTAGGAGGTGGTGGAGGGGCATATAGGTCCGAGACAATCTGAGTAAGCACATATATTTGGTTAATGAATTGTACCCCTCCAATCTACTTGCACATTAAATGTGAAGGTGACAATCTAATCTTTGCCAGTTGTAATCTCCTATAAAGTTATAAATACTTTATAAATAACTGCTGTTTTTCCTGGTTCTTGAGCCTGTAACAGAAATTCTTTGTGTTTGTTTGTTTGTTTGTTTGTTGTTGTTGTTTTCTTGAGTTGGCGTACCACTCTGTCGCCGAGGCTGGAGTGCAGTGGCATGCTCATGGCCACTGCAGCTTTGACCTGTTGGGCTCAGGTGATCCTTCTGCCTCAGTCTTCCAAGTAGCTGGAACTACAGGCATGCACCACCATGCCTGGCTAATTGTTTTTTTGTTGTTGTTTTTGATTTATTGTAGAGATGAGGTCAAGTTGCCCAGGCTGATCTCGAACCCATGGGCTCAGGCAATCCTCTGACCTCGGCCTCCCAAAGTGCTGGGATTATAGGCTTGAGCCACCATGCCCAGCAACAGATATTCATCATCTTCTCTTTTGCTGGAACTCCAGATTGTTGCAATCATAAGACAGAGTATAGTATGATTTGACTTGCTTGAATGGTAGGGTGAATCAGATTTTCATTCCCTAAGGGTCTAAGCCCTTTTAAACATTTCCCCTATTGAGCTGGTGTTACAAAAACTGTCCATTTATACCAATCTCTTGGAAAGGAAGCATGAAGATATGCCCCAGTGAAGTACCTGGCTATAAGATACACTCTCCTCTGCCCCACTGTGCAGTAGCATCCTTGCTCTTCATAATAATCTAAGTATATTCCATCACCCAGTTCAGCAACCCTTTGCTTACTTTCTCATTGATATAAAGAGTCCCAAATGGACAAGTGGTAGTTGCACCTTCCAGTTCAATGGACTCCATAATGTGCAACTGTCAAATTACTCCCCCTCTGAGACCTACGACATTTAATATGCCAGAGCTAAAGATTCCACAAGTGAGTTAGTAAGACTGATGGTGAGAGTGGATCGATCTTAAATTCTATATATTGTAGATATCAAAGACAAAGGACTATATATTGTTTGTTGCTTCGGTGCATATATAACACTTAGATATCAATACTCATATAACTGATGACTCATAGACTGCCATCCATATATTTGATGACTTATGTATCTGTTTGAGCTTAGCGCTTTTTGAGACAGAGCTCTTTAGTATGTTTAATTTGTGTTACAAGTTGTTCTACCACTTGAGTCAAATGGCTTAGATCTGATAGTGTTAGTGGTATCCAACGTGGATAATCCTGTATGGAGTCTCTAGCAAGGCCTAATAGGAGAGCTGCAGAACAGATTCCTAGAGTTCTGAAAATAAACTATGCTCTATACAACAAAGAACTATTCTAAAAAAATACCAAACAAAAACCAATCTTGGAATGTTATTGAACTTTTATAAAGACTGAGGACCTTGATGCCAGGTGACTAAAAGACCTGAGTTGCTCATCATAAACCAAGTCCATTGAGTTGTAAATTTGAGCTGAGCGAAAATAAGAGCTTATAAGCTGGATCCAAAATAAATCATGTAAGATGTTATGCAATGAATGTTTTTTTTTTTTTCTCAAGATTTTTTTTTCTCTTATTTTTCCTATTCTTACTTCTGTATTTTCAGGAGGGCCCCTGTCTCATGATGGCAACCTGTTATAAGCCCCTCGGCACTGGAGACAGACCACCTCCCAATGCCCATAACCAACCCTCCAAGTATAATATTCATGGACAGAGCCCTGAGCCAACAACCCCTCCAGAGAACAAAGATGGCCTGAAGCCAGCTGCAGCAGTACCTTTTAGAAGGATGCAGAGTTGGAAGTACCTCATGGGTGGTTTGGTTTGAGTTTGAGTTTTTGCTCTCTCGTTCCCAACTCCCACCCCTCTCTATTGGGACATTTCCAGAGAGCGAGGACTAACTTCTGGGTCCCAAAAGTTCCCAATTAAACTTCCTGGAATTCCCAAGCTCATCAGCTTCATAACTGAGCTCACCTCTCTGCTTGCACTCCCATCCCAGTTAACAGCATCACCTTTTACCCTCTTGCTGCAGATAGAAAACTATGTTACTGGAGACTCACTCTGTCTTCGTCAGTACACCCTTCAGTTCTAGGCTCAATTCTTCTCTGCTGACTGGCTCTTTCCTAGGCTGGACCAGTCCTCTACCATCTCCATGGCTCCCTTCCCCAAGATTTAAATGTTGAAGCTTTTTTTTTTTTTTTTGAGTGAGAGTCTCACTTTTTGCCCAGGCTGGAGTGCAATGGCATGTCTATGGCCACCACAGCCTCAACCTGCTGGGCTTAGGCGATCCTTCCGCCTCAGCCTTCCAAGTAGCTGGAACTACAGACACACGCCACGACGCCCGGCTAGTTTTTGTGATTCAGTGTAGAGATGAGGTCTCACCAAGTTGCCCAGACTGGTCTCAAACCCCCGGGCTCAGGCAATCCTCTCACCTTGACCTCCCAAAGCGCTGGGATTTCAGGCAGAGCCACCACTCCAGGCTATGTTGAAGCTCTTAACCCTAATGTGATAATATTTGGAGGTGGGGCCTTTAGGAGGTATCTAGGGCTAGATAAGTTCATGAGAGTGGAATTAGTGCCCTTATGAGAAGAAACACCAGAGACCTTGATCTTTCTCTATAAGTGTCCTTAAAAAGAGGTCATATGAACATAAGAGAAGAGAAGAGGTCTCAAAATGAAACCTAACTTGTTGATTCCTTGATATTAGACTTTGAAGCCTCTAGAATTATGAGAAATAAATTTAAGTCGATGGTATTTTGTTGTGGAAGGCTCAGATGACTAGTACGGAGACCAAAGCAAAACAAAACACAAAAACTTACCATTACAAAAAACATAAAATATTTGGAAAAAAGGGATCTTTGTGAGCCATCAATTCATTTTATAGGTGACTTACAGAATCCTTCTAGGTCTACAGAAATTGAAAGGAAGAGAGGATATTTGATGTTCCAAAGCCAACTAATGACTGAATGGGTGTAGCCCAAGGTCATTTTAGACTGTTCTTTCCATTAAAGCACCTGTCTGCATGTAGATAATGTGAATCAGAATTTAGAAAGCTCTATTTCACAAAGTTGTCTGTTTGGAAAAAGGCAGTATTCACAATTCAATTTATTACACGACCCAATACCTCAAGATTGTTACCAAGGAAGATTTTAATGATGTCATGAAGCATACAACTTATATAAAAAAAAGAATGCCCTTTAACTTATACAACATCTTTGTGGAAGAATCTGTAGCTCCTTTTTGTCTCTAATATGATTGAGGAATTAAAAAAACATAGAGATGACAAAGGAAGTTAGTCTAATTAGATATTTATTCATAAAAAACAGTTATGGAGATCTTATTCTATCAGTGCTTTATAAATATTAACTAATTTGAGTTCATAAACTTTTGAAGTAAGTTCTACTGTTACCCTCTTTTTTCAGATATGAAAATTTTGTGACCTTGAAAACCTTATTTGATCTTATGTCTCAGGTTTTTTTTTATCTGAAGTTGATAACTTCAGTACAGTTATGCAATAAAATGTTATTATTCCTGGGAAATCCAGGTAGGAAGTGAACAATGAGAAGTATTTCATGTTCGTAGATCATATTAAGTGTCACAACTCAAAAGTTTTAAATGATCACAAATCAGCAAAAATCCTCACCAGAGTTTTAGCATTTCATAAGATTCTCAAATGATAAAAGAGGATTACTGCTCCTGTCATGACATAATAATTAACTATTCTTTGTTCATAAAACAATACTGAAGTAAAATTCATGTTTTTAACAATTGAAATATTAGTAAACCTATTGCTAAGATGTGTGTGATTTCAAAAATAATTCTTCAAACTACAGAGAAAAAAATTTACAGATACTGCAAATGGACCATATTTGCAGCAATAAAAACAAAGTGTCTTATCTGAGTTGAACTTGTTAATATCACCACTGAGATTCATTTCTTAGAAAAAACTAAAACCTTATTTTCTCCAAAGTCCTAACTCTGATGGAAAATCAACTTACAGAGACAATAACAATAATGTTAGGAAAGTATCTCATCTGAGAGACCCAGTGGGGGAGGAAACCATCCTTCTGGCTGTTGGAAGATTGAGTTAAGCATTGGACCATGATAAAGAACAATAACCTTCTCCTGTGCACTAAGTGCATAGCTCAGAAATTACCATGCACTAGAAATTCCCACTGAGACCAAGAGATGTCCGTGGGAAACGTAACAAACAGCAAATTTCCTAAAAAATCATGCGCCTATCATACAGTGTAGAAACATCAGTGCATTCTGCAAAAGAGTATCCCTGACCCCCATCTCCATTCTAAGTTCACAATTGTTGTTAGAATTAAATGAGATAATGCACGAAAGTGCTCCATACCACAGCTGGCAAACTGACTTTTTACGGGATGAACACCTCATCCTCAGGAGAAAAGAGGGAAATCTGAGTTGTCTTTTCTCACTATTCACCTTCTTTCCTTCTTCATTTACACATTTCTATCCTCCCTTATATTCCTTTAAGGGAAGAGAATCATTTCTTGTTGAGCCCTTAGACTATCCTCCAATTCTCTCTCTTTATAACCATTTCTATATTGCGCTATCACTATTACTGCACACACACACACACATACACATACACAATTTGGCATTATTTTTGATATGATTTATTATTTTGCTATTCCAAAAGCTAAGCTATTGCATTTAGAAAATTTATTTTTCCTCAATCTTATGTAGCCAACCACTTATTGTTAAATATTTAATTTATGCATGTTTTATTTTACTAAATATTACCATGATAAATAATTTTGTAGCTAAAGCTTTTTTGTAATTTATTGCTATCTATTTAGAATAAACTCCCAGATTTTAAATTTCTGAATCAAAATGCATGTATATTTTTAAATCTTTTGCTACATGTTTTTAAATTACCTTTAAGAAAGTTTGCACCAATAATGAACAATTAAGAAATTTCATCTATCTCCACCATCACCCACCAAAATAGAGAAATTAAGTATTTGACAGTGCTATAAACAAAAATTATCTAATGATAATTTTATTATTTATGTATATGTTTTCTTAATTAAAAATAAAATTCAAAAAATTAACTGTATTATTCTGCAGTGCTTTATAACTGAGATTGAACTTATCTTCATAAGCTGATTGGGCATTTACATTTATTCTCTTCAAAAGTTGCCTGTACTTTTTTATTTTTTTGGCAAAAAAAGCATACCTTCAATGTACCATCTTAACCATTTTAAAGTGCATATGTCAGTACTTGAAAGTATATTCACACTGTTGTGCATTAAATCTCTACAACTTTTTATGTATCTATTTTATCTAAAATGAAACACTGTAGACTCTAAACACTAACTCCTCCTTGACTCTCTACTCAGCCCTCAGTAACCACTTTTATACTTTCTGCTTGTACAATTTTGTCTATGATGAATACTTCACACAAGTGGAATCATACAGATTTAACCTTTTATGACTGGCTTATTTCTATTACCACAATATTCTTAAGGTTCATTCATGTAGCGCGCGACAGGATTTCATCTTTTTAAATACTGTATAACATCTCTTTAATGTATATACTACATTTTATTTATCCACTTATATGTTGACAGACATTAGGGTTGCTTATGCCTCTTTGCTATCATGAATAATGATGGAAATGGGTATGCATGTACTTATTTGTGATCCTGTTTTGAATTCTTTTTGGATAAATACCTAGAAATGGGATTGCTGGATCATATAGTAATTCTATTTATAATCTTTCGAGGAACATCTATAATGTTTTCCATAATGCCTGTATCTTTTTATATTCCTACCACCAGGGCACAAGAGCTCCAACTTCACATCCTCACTGAAACTTTTATTTTTTGTACTTTTGATAATGGCCATCCTGATGGGTGTGAAGTGATATCCTATTGTGCTTTTTATTTGCATTTTCTTGAAGATTAGTGCTGTTGAGCATCATTTCATGTGCCTATTGGTCATTTGTAAGTTTGTTTTATTTTTTGAGAAATATCTATTCTAATTCTTTACGTATTTTTTAAAAGTCTGGGTTGTTTTGTTATTGAGCTGTAGAAGTTCCTTATGTATTCTAGGTATTAATCTTTTATCACATATATACTTTTCAGTTATTTTCTTGTATTCCATAAGTTGGCTTTCCACCCATTTTTCCTTCCTTCCTTCCTTCCTTCCTTCCTTCCTTCCTTCCTTCCTTCCTTCCTTCCTTCCTTCCACTCTGGGAAATCAGCATTCCTGATTCTTGGACCTGAGGTTTACTGGGACTTACACCATTGACTCTTCTGGTTCTCAAACTTTGGGCACTGATTGAAATTATCCCACCAGCTTTCCTGGGCCTCCATCTTGCAAAAGGCAGATCATGGGACTTTTTGGCCTCCGTGATTGTATAAGCCCATGCATTATAACATATTTCTTTCTATATCTTATTTGTTCTGTTTCTTTCAAGAGCTCTAATACAAATACCCAGAAAGGGAGTACATTTCTCAGTTCTGGATTTAATATTGCATGATTTGGACTTTAAAATCAGACAATGTGTTTACCACTTTGCTTTGTCACGTATTTGCTACAAGACACTGGACCCAAGAATTAACTTCTTTGAACCTCAGTTTCTTCATCTTTAAATTATAAATGATTCTCAGAGTCTTTTCTAGTGTGACAGTGAGGAGTATTAAGAAGAAAAGTGTTCAGAGTGCTCAGTCAAAAGCTGGGCCTCAATAAGTTCCCCGCAAACAATGACCATTTACATTCCGTCCCTTGATCTTGGTAAGGAACTTATTCCAGGACCTCCACACAGGTATCAAAATCTGATGCTCAAATTCCTTATATAAAATGGCATAGTATTTGCATATAACCTACACATATCCTCCCATATACTTTAAATCATCTCTAGACTATAATACATAGTACAATGTACATGCTACTATGTAAACAGTTGTTACACTGTATTTTTCTAATTTGTATTTTTCTATTGGTGTATTGATTTTCAAATATTTTTGATCTGGAATTGGTCAAATCTGTGGATGTGGATACATAGGGTTGACATCTGTATAGTAATCTATTGTTCAAAAACAATGAACAAACTTCTCATTGACATTACTGCCTCCAAGATTGTTTTAAGAAAGGCAAAGTGGTAGGAAAAAACCAGCAAAGAATTCTGAAGGTTGCAGTCTTGGCTTCTAGATATGGTTTTTTTGGTGATTAATCATGGAGATACTGATTAGTCACAACACACTTTAGTTCCCTCCTCTGAAATCAGGTTGACAAATGCCTACATTGCATGATATCTTAGTCCATTTTGTGTTTCTATAATAGAATACCACAGACTGAATAATTTATTAAGATGAAATTTATTTCTCACATTTCTGGAGGCTAGGAGGTCCACTCTGAAGGGGTTGGCATCTGGCAAGATTTTTCTTGGCGCCATCTCATGGTGGAAGGCAGAAGGGCAAGAGATGACAGGCAAAAAGACAAGAGAATGCTGAACTCACTTTTATAAAAAACCTGCTCTCATAATAACAAACCCAATCCCATGGCAATGATGTTAATCCATTCATGAGGGCAGAGGCCTCATAACCTAATCACCTTTTAAAAGTTCTACCTGCTGCTCTTCCGGGGACGCTGTACAAAGGCACTCAGAATGGTCCAGCATTTGACATACCGTCGTAGGTTTTCCTACAAAACTAGGCTATCCCTGGTAATAGGATTGTTTACCTATATACCAAGAAGATTGAGAAAGCACCAAAGTCTGTGTGTGGTGTGTGCCCGGGCAGACTTCCAGGGGTTCGTGCTATGAGACCTAAAGTTCTTATGAGGTGGTCTAAAACACAAGAACATGTCAGCAAGGCCTATGGTGGTTCCATGAGTGCAAAATGTGTTCGTGACAGGATCAAGCATGCTTTTCTTATTGAGGAGCAGAAAATCATTGTGAAAGTGTTGAAGACACAAGCACAGAGTCAGAAAGCAAAATGAAGAAATGAGTTTTTTTTTTCTGTAATAAAAATTAAAAGACTTTTAAAAAAGCCCTACCTGTTAACACTGCTGCATTGGGAATTAAGTTTCCAAATTTGGAGGACACACTTAAGCTATGGCACATGGATGTTAAAAACAATCAAACAGGATAATTTATGTAGAGCTATTTTGAAAGCTGTATAGAGTCACATGTAAAGCATTCTTAGAACTTTAGAATTAAATTTTTGGTAAATGAATATTATTTTTAAAATTTTTTCTGCATCTGCAAATTTTTGGTAAATGAATATTATTTTTAAAATTTTTTCTGCATCTGAAAATCCATTACATATTATCTATTGTATTAATTTGTCTGGTAGAGGTGTTTCAATGCTTATCTTCTGGATTTCAAAACCATCAAATTAGAGCAAATCTGCCATTGCTGCAGCACAGGAAGTTAATATATATCCAGGATCAGAGGAAATCTTAAATAGAAGTGGATAACTGCTTCACTTTTTAATTGACCAATACAGAATTTTACTTGGAGTTGGTTTAAGTTCTTTTTATGATGAATAAACTTTGTTTTTAGAGAAGTTTTAGTTTCACAGCAAAATTAAGCAGAAAGCACAGAGTTCTCATATACTCACTATCTTCACACATGCATATCTCTCACAATCAATAATCTGAGCATCAGGTTATTTGTTATAACAAGTGATTCTACATTTTTTAAATTTTAGAATCATGGGGTACATGTGAAGATTTGTTACAGTTATATTGAATAAAGGCAAGGTTTGGGCTTCTGATGAGCCCTCTCGCCTCCAGTGATGAGCATGGTACCCAATGGATGGTTTTGCATCCCTTATTCTTCCCCCTTCCCATTCCTCTTTGGTTCCCTCCTTCCCTCCTTCCCTCCCTCCTTTAGCAGCACCCAGTGCCTGTTGTTCCCATCCTCGTGCCCATGTGTGCCCTATGTTTAGTACCCACTTGTGAGTGAGAACATGTGGTATTCAGTTTTCTGTTTCTGTGATAATTCACTTAGAATTATATCAATAACCTTACATGAACACACCATTATCAACCAGAATTCGCAGTTTACATTAGGGTTCACTCTTTGTGTTTTAAGTCATGTTGTTTTTAACAAATATATATTGACATGAATCCATCATTGTAGTATCAAACGGAATTGTTTCACTGCCCTAAAAATCCTATGAACTTTTTCCATTCTTCCTTCCCTTCCCCTTTTCCCTCCAGCAACCACTGATCTTTCTGTTATCTCTACAGTTCTGCCATTTATGATATATCATATAGTTGGAATCATACAGGATGCAGTCCTTTCTGTTTGACTTCTTTTACTTAGTAAATATGCATTTAAGGTTTCTCCATGTCTTGCTATGGCTTTATAGCTTTTTTATTTTGAGTGCTGAATAATATTCCATCGTCTAGATGTACCTCAGTTTATCCACTCACCTGCTGAAGAACATCTTGGTTGCTTTTGACTTTGGGAAATTATGAATAAAGCTGTTATGAATATCTCTGTGCAGGTTTTTGTGTGAATATAATTTTTCAGTTTATTTGGGTAAATACCAGGGAGCTTGATTGCTGGATCATTTGGTAAGAGTATGCTTACTTTTGTAAGAAACCATCAGATTGTTTTCCAGAGTGGTTGTACAATTTTGCACTTCCATCAACAATCAATGAGAGTTCATGTTGCTCCATATCCTCACCAGCATTTGATGCTGTCAGTTTTTTGATATAACTATTCTAGTAGGTGTGTGGTGGCATCATACTGAACATCTTCTCATATACTTATTTGTCATCAGTAAATCTTTTTTGCTGAAGTGTCTGTTTAGGTCTTTTGTTCCTTTTTTTAAATCAGGTTGTTTAATTTTTACTGTTGGGCTTTTAAAATTATTTGTATACATTGGGTAAGAGTCCTGTATGAGTTTTCTTTTCTCACTTTTTTTTAATTTTTAAAAATTGGTTAAAACAATATGTATTTATGGCATATAACATGCGTTAGCAGATGTTTCTTTTACAAATATTTTTTCCAGTCTGTGACTTGTCTTCTCATTATCTTAAAAGTGACTTTTGCAGAGTAGACTTTTTACATTTTAATGAAATGCAGTGTATCCATTTTTTCTTTCATGGATCGTGCTTTGGTTTCATATTTTAAAAGTTGTTACCATATCCAAGATTATCTAGATTTTCTCCTATGATATCTTCTAAAAGTTTTATAGATTTACACTTTACACTTAGGTCTATGATCCATTTTAAGTTAATTTTTTGTGAAAGTAGTAAGGTCTGTGTCTAGATTCATTTCTTTGCATGTGAATGTCCAGCTGTTTCAGTGCCATTTGTTGAAAAGACTTTATTTTACTGCCTTGCTCATTTGATAAAAATCAGTTGACTATATTTATGCGGGTCATTTTCTGGGCTCTCTATTCTGTTCTATTGATCTATTTGTTCTTTCACCAGTACCATTTTTTTTTCTTTTGAGTTGGAGTCTCACTCTGTCGCCCAGGCTGGATTGTAGTGCACACTCATGGTTACTACAGTCTGATCTGCTTGGCTCAGGTGATACTTCTGCTTCAGTCTTCCAAGTAGCTGGAACTACAGGCATGTGCCACCATGCCCAGCTACATGTTGTCTTGACTACTATAGTTTTATTGTAAATCTTGAAGGCAGGTAGTATAAGTCCACTGACTTTGTTCTTTGCTTTCAATAATTGTATTGGCTATTCTAAGTCTTTGAACTTTTCAAATAAATTTACAATCAGTTTGTAAATATCCATGGAATAATTTGCTGGGTGTTTTTTATTGAATATGCATTGAATTAGTAGGTCAACTTGGGAAAGAACTGACATCTTGACAATATAAAAACATCCTAACCCTGGACATGGAATAGCTCTCCATTTATTTAGTTCTACTTCGATTTCTTTCATCAAAGTGTTTCAGTTTTCATTATCTAGATCTTGCACATATTTTGTTAGATTTATTCTTAAGTATTTTATTTTGGATGGTGACGGTGCAAATCTACTTGTTTATTGTTTGTGTATATGAAAGTGATTGACTTTTATATGTTAACCTTGTATTCTTCAACCTTGCTATAATCACTTATTCTAGAAATTTTTGTTGTTGTTGTCGATCCTTATTGATCTTTTGTTGATTCTTATTGATCCTTATTGATCTGTTGTAGTTGGATTTTTTACATAGACAAGTGTGTTATCTGAAAACAAGTACAGTTTTATTTTTTCTTTCTTAATTTGTATACCTTTTTTTTTTTTGTCTTGTTTCATTAGCTAGGATTTCCAGTATAGGGCTGAAAAGAAGTAACAAAAGAGAACATTATTGCATTGATTCTAATCTTTGAGGGAAAGCTTCTAGTTTCTCATCGTTAATTATGATGCTAGGTGTAGGTTTTTTGTGGACATTCTTTATCAAGTTGAGAAGATGCTCTTCTTAGTTTACTGAGAATTTTTATTTTATTGTGAATGGATGTTAGATTTTGTCAAATGCTTTTCTGCATTTAGTGATATGATCATATTTTTTCTTTAGTTTTTTGATGTGATAGCTTAATTGACTTTCAAATGTTCAGACAGTCTTGCATACCTGAAATAAAGCCCATTTGATTGTGTTATATAATTTAATACATTGTTTTAGGCTACTTACTAATATTTTGTTGAGAATTTTTGTATCAATGTTTATAAGAGATATTGGTCTATAATTTTGTTTTTTGGGTTTTTTTGTAAAGTCTTTGGCTCTTGTGTTAGGGTAATGCTGACCTCATAGAATGAATGACAAAATATTCTCTCAGCTTCTATCTTTTGCAAGAGTTTGAAGATAATTGGTATTTTTTTTTTTTTAATGCTTTGTAGAATTCACCAATGTACACAACTAGTTCTGGTGCTTTCTATTTTGGAAGGTTATAAATTATTGATTCCACTTCTTTAATAAATATAGGATTAATCTGATTGCCTATTTCTTCTTTGGTGCATTTTGGTACATTGTGCCTTTAAAGGAACTGGTCTTTTTTATCTAATTTATCACATTTGTGGATATAGAGTTGTTCACAGTATTCCTATATTATCATTTTAGTGTTCACGAAATCTGTAGTGATGTCCTCTTTTTAATTTATGATATTAATAATTTGTGTTCTCTCTTTTTCTTAGACGCATTGATCTTTTCAACAAACAGCTTGTAGTTTTGTTGATTCTATTTTCTGTTTTTAATTTCATTGATTTCAGTTCTAATTTTTTATTTTTATTTTACTTACATTGGATTTAACTTGCTTTTCTTTTTCTACTTTCCTAAGGTGAAAACTTAGATAATTGAAGATTAGATATTTCTTCTTAGTTACTATATGCATTTAATGATATGTTTCCTTCTAAGCACTGCTTTCAATGAATTTGCCAAATTTTGCTCATTTTGTTTTCATTTTTATTTAGTTCAAAACATGTTTTAATTTCTCTTGAAATTTCTTCTTTTTCTCATGTGTTGCTTAAAAATACGTCATTTAATCTTCAATAATTCTGTGATTTTCCAACTATCTTTCTGTTATTGACTTCTAGCTTAATTCAATTTTATGTGGTCTGAGTGTATATATCTCAAAATTTCTAGTTTTAAAATTTTTAAGGTGAGTTTTATGGCCCAGGATTTGGTCTATCTTAGTTAATACTTTGTGTGAACTTGAGAAAAAAGTATATCCTGCTATTGTTGGTTAAAGTAATCTATAGTTGTCAATTATATCCAGTTGATTGATGGA
The DNA here is from genome assembly GCA_963574415.1 of Tarsius wallacei. NCBI lineage: Eukaryota > Metazoa > Chordata > Mammalia > Primates > Tarsiidae > Tarsius > Tarsius wallacei. The sequence goes on along the minus strand of CAUYQG010284256.1, from coordinate 2,099 downwards.
ACTATTGACTTCAACTCTGTCCTTACTAATTTTCTGCCTGCTAGATCTGTCCATTTCTGACAGTGTTGAGTTTTCCGACTATAATTTTTGGTTCACATATTTCTCTTTCTAGTTCTGTCATTTTTTGTCTCACATGTTTTTATTCTGTTGTTAAATACAGACTCATTAAGTATTATTATGTCTTCCTAGAGAATTGACATATCATCATTATGTAATACCTCTCTTTATTTCTAATAACTTTCAATGCTCTGAAGCCTTCTCTGTCTGAAATTAATATACAGGTAGTTACTCCTGTTTTATTTTCATTAGTGCTAACATGATATAGCTTTTTACATCTTTTTCTTTTTTTATTTTATTTTTTTACTCTTCAATATTTTTTATTATGATATTGTGGGGTACATTTAAGGGTCAGGTATACAAATATGCTTCTTTCAGGCACCCTTGTTGATAAGAGGTGTCTCCCCCTCCCCAGACAGATATTTACTACCATTAATCCCATCTCCATACCCCCCCACACAGTTTCCCACCACTGTCAGTCATTTTCTTATGGTAATACATTGAATGATCAAGGTCCACTATAAGAGTGAGAACATGTTCTTCGTTTTTGTGAGAGGTCACTTGGTATTATAGACTCTAGTTCCATCCAGGTTGCTGCAAAATTCATGATTTTGTTCTTTTTCATGGCTGCGTAGTATTCCATCATGTATATGTACCACATTTTTTTAATCCAGTCCTCTTTTGATGGACAGCATGGTTGCTTCCAGGTTCTTGCTATTGTGAGCAATGCTGGGATAAACATACGTGTGCAAGTATCTTTTTTATAGAGAGATTTGAGTTCTTCAGGGTACAGTCACAGTAGGGGGATTGCAGGGTCATATGAGTGGTTGATATTTAGACCTTTTAGGAATTGCCACACTGTTTTCCACAGAGGTTGCACTAGTGAACACTCCCACCAACAGTGTAGAAGAGTTCCCTTTTCGCCACACCCTCTCTAGCAACCGTTATTTTTTGAGTTATTGATAATTGCCATTCTGACTGGAGTTAGGTAGTATCTCAATGTGGTTTTGATTTGCATCTCCCTGATGATTAGTGAGATTGAACATTTCTTCATGTGTCTGTTGGCTGCTCAGATGTCTTCTTTGAGAAGTATCTGTTCATATCTTTCGCCCTTTTTATAATGGGGTTGTTTGTTTTTTTCTTTTCCACATGTTTGATTTCCTTGTAGATCCAAGATGTTAGGCCTTTGTCAGACCTGGCGCTGGCAAATACTTTTTCCCAATCTGTAGACTGTCTCTCTGCTCTCTTGATGGTTTCTTTGGCTTTGCAGAAGCTTCTCAGTTTAATGAGGTCCCACTTGTCTATCTTATCTCTTATGGCCCATGGGTTTCCGGTTTTGTTCAGGAATTGGATGCCAGTTCCAATTTCCAAGAGGGTATGTCCTTTATTTTCTAAGGTTCTTATGGTTTGAGGTTTTACATTTAGGTCTCTAATCCATTTGGAGTTAATTTTTGTGTATGGGGATAGATAGGGGTCCTGCTTCAAACTTCTGCATGTGGTCAGCCAGTTTTCCCAGCACCATTTAATGAATATGTTCCCCTCTCCCCAGTGGTAGGTGGTGGAGGCTTTGTCGAAGATGAGTTGGTTGAGAAATTGAGGTTTTGCTTCTGGAATCTCAATTCTATTCCATTGGTCTATGTGCCTGTTTCTATACCAACACCAAGCTGTTTTGATGATTATAGCTTTATACTAAAGTTTTAAGTCTGGTAATGTGATACCACCTGCTTTGTTTGTTTTTTTTTTTTGCTGAGGATTTTTCTAGCTATTCTTGGTCGTTTGTGTTTCCATGTGAATTCCTGTGTTGTTTTTTCTAGGTCTGAGAAGAATGTTGCTGGTAATTTGATGGGTATTGCATTGAATCTGTGGATTGCCTTAGGTAGGATGGACATCTTCACAATGTTGATTCTTCCAATCCATGAGCATGGGATGTCTTTCCATTTGTTTGTGTCATCTTTGATTTCTTTGAGCAGTGTTTTGTAGTTTTCATTATAAAGTTCTTTAACTTCTCTGGTTAGGAAGATGCCAAGGTATTTCATTTTTTT
>CAUYQG010284249.1:0-27543 GCA_963574415.1 Tarsius wallacei | reverse complement strand
CCCAGACTGGAGTGCAGTGGCCGCTCCCGGCCACCGCAGCCTCGACCTGCTGGGCTCCGGCGATCCTTCCGCCTCAGTCTTCCAAGTAGCTGGAACTACAGGTGCGCGCTACCACGCCCAGCTAATTTTTTGATTTATTGTAGAGATGAGGTCTCCCCAAGTTGCCCAGGCGGGTCTCGAACCCTTGAGCTCAGGCAATCCACTCACCTTAGCCTCCCAAGGTGCGGGATTACAGGCTGAGCCACCGAGCCCGGCTTTTTCTTGTTTCTTAGAGGGGGAATGTTGCTATGAGTAGAAGGCCACGATGGGGCAGTGATGTTGGTAATTAACAAATTACCGCCTTTCATAATGAAAACATTGTGAGGCAGCGATGTCTGGGGCGGTTGTGACTCTTCTGTCACCAACACTCTGCAGCATTTCTTTAGGGAAGATGTGACTACTTTTGTCCTCAGTATGGAGGGAGTCTTTTGGAAGCACCGAGTACCATATATGTCTTTATCCCTGGCTTTGGAAACTGTCCAAGTTTGAATCCTAGCTAGTTTTCCTGCCTACAAACTGTATAACTTGTCTTGACTCTGTTTTCCTCATCTGTAAAATAAGGGAAAGAGCAGTACTCATCTCAGGGTTCTCTGCGGTGATTCTGTAGAGCACTTAGCTCAGTACTGAGCAACATGGTGAGTGCTCAGCCACGTTAGCGCTCATTCCTACCAGTAGCATGTGGAGATTTCTGCCTCGCATTTCTGAGATGCATACAAACTGAAGGAGAGAATGGGCCTTGGATATGTCAATGAGCAAAGAAGGAAATGGTGCCTGTTAAGGGAAAGTAAATAAGGATTTCAGCTCCATTTGCACACCGTCAACTTTCCAGAAGGGCAAGGAGACCAGGTAGCAGTTCTGCAGGGAAGTGGCAGGATAGACCAAAGAATTCATGTCAACACCAGGATGCTGGCTGGGCTCGGTGGCTCAGCCTGTAATCCCAGCACTTTTGGAGGCCGAAGCGAGTGGATTGCCTAAGCCTGCGGGTTGAAGACCAGCCCGAGCAACTTGGTGAGACCTTGTCTCTACAATAAATCAAACAAATTAGCCGGGCACGGTAGTGTGCACCTGTAGCTCTGGCTACTTGGAAGGCTGAGGCAGAAGGATTGCCTGAGCCCAGCAGGTCAATGCTGGGGTGGCCATGAGTGTGCCACTGCACTCTAGCCGGGGCAACAGAGTAAGACTCTACCTTAAAAAGAAAAAAAAAAAAGGACCAGGATTCTGTAGATGAGGGACTGTCTGGTTTAGCTGCCTGAACTTCCCAAATGCTTAACTTTTTAAAAAGTGACCTAGACTTTGCTGGGATATTTCCAATGGCTAAGGGACTTTGGATCAGACAGACATGGCTTTGAATCATAATCCACTTTTTTTTGAGTCGGGGCCTCATTTTGTTGCCCAGGCTGGAGCACAGTGGCACGATCACAGCTCACTGCAGCCTCCATCTCCTAGGCTCTGGTAGCCCTTCCACCTCAGCCTCCCAAGGAGTTGGGACTACAGGTGCGCACTACACGCCCAGCTGATTTTTTTGATTTTTTTCTTCTTTTTTTTTGGAGATGAGGTCTCACTATGTTACCCAGGCTGGTCTCTAACTTCTGGGCTCAAGCAACTCTCCTGTCTCAGCCTGGGATTACAAGCATGAGCCACCGCACCTGACCAATAATCCACTTTTTTGTGTGTGTGCATGTCCCTGGGTGAACTTGAACAACCCACTTTTTAGGGGGGGGGAAAGCTCTGGGACCTCATTTTCCTCATTTGTAAAGTGGAAATGATAAAAGTGTGGATCAGAAATATGTGGGGAAAAGTATATAAAACGTATAGCATTGAGAGTCATCCAGAGTAAGGATTACTCAAGTGCTGGCAATGTCATGAATGGCTTATATGGAGATGTGTTTTGATGATCAGGATATCTAGAATGTGGGGAAATATTTTTCTGTATTTTTAAGCAAAACCTTATTATTTTATTTTAAAGTTGCGGGGTACAAGTCAGGATTGTGTAGATAAGTGGTTTAGATACAGGTGAAGTTTTGGATCTCCAATCGGACCTTACTTCACCTGGATTAGGGTTAGGTATCCTTATTGATGTTATACCCCCTCCCTTCCCCTGGAAGTGTCCTGCTACTGCCAGTCCCTTTTTTTAGTATTACGATAGGTGTTCAGGGTCCACTTATGAGTGAGAACATGTGGTACTCAGTTCTTTGTTTCTGTGATAGATCACTGAGTATTACAGACTCTAAGTCCATCCAAGTTGCTATGAAGTTCATAATTTTGTCCTTCTTTATGGCTAAGGAATATTCCATCATGTGTATGTACCACATTTAAAAAAATCCAGTCTGCTTTCGATGGGCAGCACGGTTGGTTCCATGTTTTTGCTATTGTGAACAGTGCTGCAGTAAACATGCATGTGAAGGTATCATTTTCTGTATTTTTTTAAATTGATATATAACAGTACATATTTTATGTAGGGAAATTATTATTGTTCATTATGTCAATAGGATATAAGTAGTGGGTTTTTTAAAAAAAAGCCAAACCTTTCTTTCATCTTGTCTAGAATATCCCAGAATCTTCAGGACATACCCTCAGCTGTTGATGGTTGTTAATAATTTTTAGGTATTTTTGTTTGGAAAAAAAATAAGAACAAAGAACCATCGTAGGCTAATTGTATCCACTTCTTAAAGAATTTGTCCTGCTGTGCTTTTTATATTTTTCCTCCACAGAATTTAGCGGCAACCCTTACTTTATAATCCACTTCATTTTTTGAATCCTGAATAGCGAGGGAGCAGTCTGGAATCTGCCCGTCCTGCTTATATGCTTGCTGGATGGCTTGGGGCTGGAATCCTAAACTTTCTGGGCCTTAGGGCTTTGGTCATAAAATGGCATGGTGGAACCAGCTTTCAGGACCAAATGCTGTAAAGCTCTGAATGTCAAGGACTACATGTTCTAAATTGCTTATGTTTGGGTAGTTTATAGCAGATCTAAACCAGGGACATTTCATCTCTTAAGGAACATCTGAGAAATTTGTAGACATTTTTGGGGGGAGTTCGTGTCATCACAAATTCGATTTCATCTCGGAAGAGTAAAAGGGGCATTATTAAATATTTGCTACAAAAAAGAGGCTCAGGGTCTGATAGGGTTGGAAGCCACTGCTTCGAAGGGTAGTTAGTGTTAACAGTAAACAGTTTTATTATACAAACATGATGACAGTATTGGGTTGCTAGATTTTGGTTTGGAGGATCCAGGAAGAGAGCTTGCCAAGGGTCCCCTGACCTTGTGTTCCAGTGTGAGACCACAACAGGCTGGAAAGTTGGAAACAGAGGCTGTGGTGGGGGTTGCCTGTCATCACAGCTCAGAAAAAACTGGTTGGGGGCCCTTGCTCCTGGATATTTCTAACTGTCTTGCTCCAAGGGCTTCTGCTGACGCTGGGGTCTGCCGGGCTGGCTGGCTGACTGCTGGCCGCGTGACCTCTGTTTACTTCCACTGGTTGCAGAATCTTGTGTTCAGGGATGTTCCCGTTGACCAGCACATTCCTCCACACCCTCTGGACCCTATGTGGGAGGTGTCTGCGGATGGTCTCCTTAAAGAAAGCATGAGCCATCAAGCTTGCTGCCTTTAAACTACTTGGCAATACTATACAGAGCCTTTGGCGATTGCAACAGTATTCAGTCAGATGCTCCCTGAGAGTGTGATATTATCAAGAGTAGTGATATTATTTAAAATAGCATTTATTTTCAAAGTGTTGGTAAGAATAATAGTAATCATGGGTTTTGGTAGCACGTAATGTATACCAGGCACTGTATTAAGGACTTTAATGCTTACAAGAACACCATGAGGCAGGGTGCCTTAGTTTTTATACAGGAAAGACTCAAACAGTTAAGTTACTTGCCAAAGGTCTCACAGCTACTAAGTGATGGAGGCAGGAATTGAACACACGGAGGTCTCCCTGAATGTGTGTGCGCGCGCGTGTGTATGTGTGTGTGTGTGTGGGTTGGAGTCTCCCTCTGTCACCCAGGCTGGAGTGCAGTGGCACGATCATGACTTACCTGAACCTTGATCTCCTGGGCTCAGACAGTCCTTCTGCCTCGGTCTTCCAAGTAGCTAGAAATACAGGTATATGCCACCACATCTGGCTAATTTTTTTGTAAAGATGAGGTCTTGCTATGTTGCCCAGGCTGGTCTTGAACCCCTGGGTTCAAGCAATCCTCCTGCCTCAGCCTTCCAAAGTACTGGGATTACAATTATGAGTCACTGTGCCCGGCCTCTGTACAAAAACATTCTGTTGCAGCCGGGCGCCGTGGCTCACACCTATAATCCCAGCACTTGGGGAGGCTGAGGTGAGAGGATTGCCTGAGGCTACTGGTTCGAGACCAGCCTGGGCAACTTGGCAAGACCTCATCTCTACAATAAATCAAAAAATTAGCCGGGCATGGTGGTGCACTCCTGTAGTCCCAGCTACTTGGAAGGCTGAGGTGGAAGGATCGCCTGATCCCAGCAGGTTGAGGCTGTGGTGGCCACAAGTGTGCTACTGCATTGCACTCCAGTCTGGGTGACAGAGTGAGACTCTGAATCAAAAAAAAAAAAAATCATTCTGTTGCTCTCGCTGAACTGTGCCTGAATCCTAAACTCTTGGGTACAGAGAGGAAATGTAGTGGATGCACTTTGAAAGTTTCTGATTGTGTGTTTACCTCATTGAACAAGGCCTGATCACCTTGCCATGTGTCACTGAACCTCAAACCCCGTGAAAGAGTTGCCGTGGGTCCCCAAGGGCCCTGTTCATGCTAGCAGTGGGTTGTCATCCTTGGGCTGCAAAAGGCAGCCTTTCATCCGTTAGCTGAAGAACACCAGCCACGGGTGGGAGAAAAAACATGATTCCCCGAGGATTAGCTGTCTGGATCCTTTCCCACAGATATGTTTTCCTCTGGTAAAAGTTCAGGGCTACAGTTCCTGTTCATTCCAGTGTGAGAGTTGGCAGCTTGATCGATGACTTCCTGTGCCTTGATAATGAGTGGCTTTCCTATTTAAGAGATAAATTTGTATTTTGAAGGTTCAATGCCTTTTGATTTCTTTGTAATAGAATTCCATTCAAATTAGTTTCCTAACCGTGACCTGTTCCAGGGCTCTTGGCCAAAGTAAATCGGGCTAATTAGGAATAACAGAAACTTCTGAAAAGTCACGTACTCCTAAATTTAAGTCAGAGATGAGGCCTTGGAAATCATCTAGTCCAGCCTTTTTTTTTTTTTTTTTTTTTTGCGTTGGAGTCTCACTCCATTGCCCAGACTGGAGTGCAGTGGCTGCTCCGGCCACCGCAGCCTCGACCTGCTGGGCTCCGGTGACCCTTCCGCCTCAGCCTTCCGAGTAGCTGGAACTACAGGCGTGTGCCACCACGCCCGGCTGATTTTTTGATTTATTGTAGAGATGAGGTCTCGCCAAGTTGCCCAGGCGGGTCTTGAACCCGCGGGCTCTGGCAATCCACTCACCTCAGCCTCCCAAGGCGCAGGATTACAGGCTGAGCCACCGAGCCCGGCTGCCTTTTCATTTTATAGACAAGGAAATAGGGTCCCAGGGGAGAAGAAGGAGCCTGTCCAGGGTCATGTTGCTCCTTCTGTCTCTTTCAACTGTAATGACCTCCACTGAAGGGAATGAGAGGAATATCAATTATTCTAAGATATGTAATATCAAAAACTTGACCACATAGGATGGGCACGGTGGCTCACGCCTGTAGTCCCAGCATTTTGGGAGGCCAAGGAGGGAGGATCTCTTAAGCCCAGGAGTTCAAAACCAGCCTGGGCAATATAGCAAGACCTTGTCTCTGCAAAAAATAAAAAAAAATTAGCCAGGCATGGTGGTGTGCGCCTGTAGTCCCAGCTACTCGGGAGGCTGAGGCAGAAGGATTGCCTAGCTCAGGAGGTCGAGGCTGCCCTGAGCCATGATCATGCAACTATACCCCAGCCTGAGCGACAGAGTGAGGCTCTGACTCAAAAACAAAACCCCAAAATTTGACAACCTAAATTCTAGTGCATACTGGACTTGTAGGCTGTCACTAAATATAGCCATTATTAGAATTTAAAAAATTAGTTTTGTGTGCTAGATGTATAGGACATTTATTTTATTATTATTATTATTATTTTTTTGAGTTGGAATCTCACTCTGTTGCCCAGACTGGAGTACAGTGGCACGCTCACGGCTACCACAGCCTTGATCTGCTGGGTTCAGACGATCCTTCCACCTCAGCCTTCCAAGTAGCCAGAACTACAGCCTATCACACTCAGCTAATTTTTTAATTTACTGTAGAGACGAGGTCTCACCATGTTGCCCAGGCTGGTCTCGAACTGGCGGGCTCAGGCAATCCTCTCGCCTCAGCCTCCTGAAGTGCTGGGATTATAGGCTTGAGCCACCGCACCTGGCCTGTTTTTTTAATTTTAAATGAAGAAGAGTTATTTATTTATTTTTTTAATGAAAGTCATACATGTTCACTTTGTAGAACAGAGTTGTCCAACTTTGTCCTGTGCGCCAAATGGGTCCTGTTTTTGCAAATCGGGTTTTATTGGCACCCATCCAGCCCTTTCATTGACTGATTCTCCAAAATGGCAGAACTGAGCTGCTACGGCAGAGACTTTGGGGCCCACAGAACCTGAAATCTTTACTATCTGACCATTCACAGAAAACATTTGCCAAGCCCTGCTATAGAATATCTAAAAAAATACAGAGAAATCACACTAAGAAAATGGTTATTCATAGGTCACCCTCAGAGACATAGAGTGATCCTAATTTTAACATTCTCATGGCTAAACAGTCTGAGCGTCTCTGATTATTTCCTATGGGTAAGTTCCTAGAAATGGAATTTCTGCGTCAGTGAGTGTGAGTGGCTTTTCGACCCTTGTGCTTCCTGCAGGATTTCTTTCCAGCTTGCGTACCTTGCCAGATGAAGCAAACAGACAAGAACTCCTTTGCTGATGAGTTTGGTTTTGTTTTCCCTGACTCAGGGGCAGATTCAAGGCGGTGGTCTGCGTCCTGTCTGCAGTGACAACGTGCCTGGCGTTTGTCAAGCCGGCCATCAACAACATCTCTCTGATGACCCTGGGGGTTCCTTGCACTGCCCTGCTCATCGCAGAGCTGAAGAGGTGAGTACCATTATTCCCGCCTACCCCATAGGCTTTTCCCTTGCTGGGAACCCACCAGCTCCAAGCTCCTTTCTGCACACAAGCAGGGAAGGGATTTTATTCTTCGTGAGGCACTAGTTGATTGTTGGATTGGAAGCAGGCTTGGTTCAAAATGCTAATGATCTCGTTTTTAGAAATAGAGCAGTGGCTGTTTAATGAATACAGCGCATCCTCGTGACAAAAACTAGCTTGGCAGGACCATCTGAGCACCTAGACCATGCTGCTTTAACTTAATTCTATAGAAAGGAGAAGAGATTTGTCCATATGAGGAGAATGAGGGGAAAAGTCTTAAAGAGGTTATTGCATTCACACACAGATGGAAAAAGAAAAATGGATTTCTGTCTACAGGGAAACACTGACTTCAAGCGGACTGCTGTTGACTGTGGTAGCTTCTTGGAGGCTTAGTGTCTCATAGATAGTCTATCAGGTAAAGCCTTTGCTATTTGCATTAGCATTTTCTGCTGGGAAGTTGTGAACTCAGAGTTTAGGTTGACATCCGGAAACATTTTGGTTTAGCCCATGTTGGTGCATGACTGTCTCCTAGCCTCAGCTCAAATACATCTAATCACTGCCCTTATTTCAGTACTCTTTGGAAACCCTTTTTTTTCTTTGCAGTCACTCTAAAAATGCATTTTAATTTCTGATTTTCTCACTGTTATGGACATCGAGTCTCTTCATTGAAGACTTGTGATTGATGTCATTGTGTGATGGTTGCTCTGTATAACGTGTGACATGAGCTTTCTCTCCTCTGTTTTGAGAAGAGATAAACACATCGTCCCGATTGCTTTGTCTCTGGGGGTTGCTTAGATTGTCAGCAATAACAGGCAGAGGCGGTTGAAGAGGTGCAGTGTTTGAACTTGCTGTCTGGCAGCTGAAAGATGCTGTCAGATCTTATCTAGTGGGCTTCTTTGAGTATCCTTCACGACTGGGGGTGTAAGAGTCTCTTTTCAGAAACAGGCTGAAATTGACCCTAGAAGAGTAAAACTATGGCAGTGACTCCTTTTGAGTAGAAGAGCAGATAATTGAATAAACAGCAAAAGGTTCATTCCCTACCCTCTGATAACCTTAATTTTTAAAAAAGTCAACTTTCTAATTCATCACTGGTGTCATTGCTCGAGCCAGGATGATTCTTAGCAACCTCAAATCTGCCTACTCACGTGTTTACCTGCTCACTGGACAAGTGTTTGCTGAGTTCTTCTAAGTGCCAGCTCCTGCTGGCGGGAGAGTCATTAGAATCACTTGGAAGGTGCATTTGTAAGGACAGATGCTAGCTCTGCCTATGCAAAGACTGTGCTTTTTGGAGGTCTAGACTGGACATTTGTAGATCCAGCAAGCTCAGTTGTGGATCCAGCAAGCTCAAAACCCCAGTTGCCTAGGATTGGGGCGAGGGCAGGAGTGGAGCTGGAAGGTGTCCCTCTGCTGCTCTCTCTAGCCTGTTAATCCTAAACCCCTGGGAATAGAGAGGCAGTGGACTCTGGAAGTTTCTGATGAAGTGTTTAGAGATGGCGGGGGAGACACAAAGGGGGATGACTGCTAATAGGAAGGACTTCCTCTTGGAGCATTGGAAAAATTATGAAATGAGGTTGTGGTGATGGTTGAACAACTCTGATATGCTAAAAAACCCTGGCCTGTACTCTTTAAATAGATGAATTTTATGGTATGGGAAACATACATGAATAAAGCTATAAACAAAGCAAGGACCCCTCAAGAACCTGCCCAGGTGGTTCTGTCTGGTGCCCACCTCTGTTAGAGAACCGTCAATCTGTTATAAACTGTGCATTTCAAGCATGAGTCTGATCAGTCTTTCAGAGGAAGCACCTTCTCTATTTCTGCAGAGCAAATTGGAGTCCGTGACCATGGAGAGAGAGGAAGAATTTAGAGCCTCTAACAAATAATTGGTCACCTTATCACCCGACAGACTTAATGCTAAGCCTGAAGCCATATGTTTTCCTCAAGCTATGTTTGTTTCTTCTCATGGAGAAAGTTTTCCATAAAGCTCACATCAAGCCATTGCCCATCATGGAAGTGTTTTCTCCTTCTCTTAGAGATCCAGAACTCTCCTACCTGAGGCCTGGCTTTGGAATCCTTTTTGCCGCCACTGTGGCTTCAGGTTTGCTCTGAGCTGAGCGTGTCTACCCGGTGATGACCTTGCAGCCTGGCTGAGGTCCAGGTTGCCATCTGCAGTATGGGACAAAGCAACTTGCTTCTCTGTCCCCTTATGGCCAGGTTTCTTTTTTTTTTTGGAGTCGGAATCTCGCCCCGTTATCCAGGCTGGAGTGCAGTGGCAGACTCATGGCTTCCCCAGCGTCTACCTGCTGGGCTCCGGTGATCCTTCCGCCTCAACCTTCCAAGTAGCTGGAACTTCAGGCACGTGCCACCATGCCCAGCTAACTTTTGATTTATTGTAGAGATGAGGTCGTGCCAAGATGGCCAGGTTTCTTAAGGGAGCTGTCTTTACAGTCTTCTGTCTTAAATCCCTTGCAATCTGCTTCCTTGTCCATATTCAGGCTGAAATGTTCTCTCAAGGGTCATTCACGACCTTTTCACAAAATTAATTTTTATCAAGTAACTTGTTTTTGTTGTAGAAAAATTGGAGAATACAGACAAGCAAAACAGAAAATAAATGTAGTACTTATTAAATGAAATTAATATTTGATATTACTTAGAGCAATACTTTGCTTATGATTTTTATGCACTAAATAAAAATAGCAAAACCTGTCTTCAGATGAAAATGACTATGAACCTTTTGCTGTATCTTCTTTTAGTCTTTTAAAAAATCCTTTGCCATCTTATCTGTCTTTAAAAAAAATCTAGTTATATATATTTTTATAAAAATTAGGTCATTCTTTTATAAGGTAATATGAAATTTGACTTTCTCGCTTAGAAATGTATTGTCGCTATCTTTTTCTATAACTAAATATATACCTAGTTCCTGATTTTTAATGGCCATATAGAATTTTAATTTACTTTTTTTTTTTTTGAGTCGCTGTCTCATTCTGTCGCTGGAGTGCAGTGGCACACTCACGGCAACTGCAGCCTTGACCCGCTGGGCTCGGTGATACTTCCGCCTGAGCCTTCCAAGTAGCTGGAACCACAAGTGTGCGCCACCACGCCTGGCTAATTTTTTGATTTATTGTAGAGATGAGGTTTCACCAAGTTGTCCGGGCAGGTCTCCAACCCCTGAGCTCGGGAAGCCCTCTCACCTCTGCCTCCTAAAGTGCTGGGATTACAGACTTGAGCCACCATGTCTGGCTTAATTTACTTTTGATTTAATTAGTTAACTAATTTCCTATTTTTGGCCACTTAGGTCATTTCTAGTTTTTAATCATTGTAAATATCTCTATGATGAACGTCTTGGTGTGTCTTTATGCATTCATTATATTATTTCTGTAGGCTGTACTAACAGCCTTTTAACTTCTGATAACTGTTTTTCAGCCCTCTCTGTCCTTGGCCTGTCTGAAGAGTCTGACACAGTCAACCTCCCCCTCTGAATTTTCTTCTCTTGGCTTCTGTGATCCCATATGATCCAGACTCTTCTTCTACCTGACTGTTTCTACTCTACTCTTTTGCTCTTAAAGTAGACATTGTCCAAGATTGTGTCTTCAGTCCTTTTTGTTTATTTCTTTTTTTTTTCTTTGCGTGGGAGTCTCACTGTCACCCAGGCTAGAATGCAGTGGCATGCTCACGGCTACTGCAGCCTCCACCTGTTGGGCTTAGGCGATCCTTCCACCTCAGCCTTCCAAGTAGCTGGAACTGCAGGCGTGCACCACCATGCCCAGTCAATTTTTGATTTATTGTAGAGACAAAGTCTCACCAAGTTGTTCAGGCAGGTCTCGAACCCCTGGTCTCAGGCCATCCTCTTGCCTCCGCCTCCCAAAGTGCTGGAATTACAGGCATGAGCCACCACATCCGGCCTTTTTGTTTATTTCTTGAAGGTCTCCTTCATCCCCCTTTGTTTAACTCTCATCGCCCTGCACCGTTCTCTGCAGTCCATCCTGGTCTCTCTCTAGATGTCCAGTCTCACATTTGCAGTGATCACTGGGTTTCCTGGTCAGACTTCCTGTTCCCTAAACTGTAACAGGCACAATCCCTGGTTGGCTCCATGCTCTCTCTGCCTACTGTGCCCACATTGCCCCTTCCCAATTCCTGTTCTAGTGCCCAGATGGTTTTAATGGCATCACTACTCTCCAAGTCCCTTAGACTTGACGTCCTGCAGTCCCGTTAGGTCCCTCCTCACCTCCTGCCGCCTCAAAGGATTGCTGGATTTCATTGCGTAAAGGATTGCTGGATTTCATTGCGTCTCCCTCTGCAAGGTCTCATCTGTCACCTCCTCCCATTTTGATCGCCCACCCTCACACCTCTCCCGAGGGCCGCTGCTTTTGTTTTCTGACTGCTCTCGTCTTCCTCCAGGTTCCTTCAGAGGGTCTTTTTCATGTTGCTCCCTCATCCTTGCACAAAAACCCTTGGTGGCTCCTTGCTGTCTAAGCTTCACTTAGAACGTTTTCTTTCTCTGGCTCTTTCTGTGTGCCTGTGACCAACCGGTCTAGACAGGCTCGTTGTTTTCTTGTCTTCAGGCCTTTGTCATCCTTCTTTCCCTGGAATGCCCTGACCCATTCCTACTTTGCAAAATCCTGCCCCTCGTGTGATGCCCATCCTGGGTGCCAGCTCCCTCATGAGGCCTTTCCTGACTCCTCATCCCCTCAGTTAAATGTAATTGTCCCCTTTGTGGTCTCACACTGTATTTACGATACTCTCCCTTAAGTATAATCCTTGTCTCTTTCTGCTCTTCCTCTCTGGTGTTGCATTCTTTAGAGGCAGACATTATCCTTGTCGCTCTGTGGATTTTCTGCGGTGCCCATTGTCTCTGAAAATTCAAACGTCTGTATTGCCCAGTTGTTTGCTAAGTACCACTCACTTTTCTTATCACAGAACTGTGGGATTCCTTGAAAATCCATCAGTGATAGGGCTGGGTGCAGTGGCTCAAGCCTGTAATTCCAGCACTTGGAGAGGCTGAGGCGAGAGGATTGTCTGAGTCCAGGGCTTCAAGACCAGCTGGGCAACTTGGTGAGACCTCGTGTCTACAATATTCAAAATATTAGCGGGGCGTGGTGGCGTGTGCCTGTAGTTCTGGCTACTTGGAAGGCTGAGGTGGAAGGATCACCTGAGCCCAGCAGGTCAAGGCTGTGGGGACCAAACCAGTAGGCTCAGGCAATCCTCTCACCTCCGCCTCCCAAAGTGCTGGGATTATAGGAGTGCACCACCGTGCCTGGCTATTATTTTTTATTTCAGGGTTGTGGGGTTTGTGTGAGGATTTGCCACATGAGTAAATTGCTTGCAGGTGAGGTTTGGGTTTCTGGCCAGCCCGTTCTCCCCATGGCACCCAGTGGACAGCTGTGCACCCCTCGTCTTCCTCCCTCCCCACGCCTTCCCTCCTTCCTCTCATTAGCAGTTCCCGGTGTAAGCTGTTTCACCTTTGTGCTCACGAGCCCAGTGTTTAGGGCCGACTTGTGAGTGAGACCATTCCGTTCTGTTTCTGTGATGGTTCACTTTGAACGATGGTCTCTAGCTGCATCCAAGCTGCTGCAAAGGACGTGATTTTGTTCTTCTTTATGGCTGCATAGTATTCCTAGACATTACAGATCTTGAAGCAGTTTGGCAAACACATAATTAAACTGTTGGTGAAGACATCTGAAATGGATTCCCATTTGTCGCATTCTGTCCACTGGTGCTGGCTTATGTTTAGGCCTGAAGTGAATAGAATGTCCTGGATTTAGCTGTGTTTCTTGAGAACTCACTGCTAGTTTGTTAAAAACTAGCTTAAGAGGCCAGGCGTGGTGGCTCACGCCTATAATCCCAGCACTTTGGGAGCCCGAGGTGAGAGGATTGCCTGAGCCCACGGGTTTAAGACCAGCCTGGGCAACTTGGTGAAACCTTGTCTCTACAGTAAATCAAAAAATTAGCCAGGCATGGTGGTGCATGCCTGTAGTTCTGGCTACTTGGAAGGCTGAGGCGGAAGGGTCGCCTGAGCCCAGCAGGTTGAGGCTGCAGTGGCCATGAGTGTGCCACTGCACTCTAGCCTGGGTGACAGAGTGAGAGTTCACCTCAAAAAAAAAAAAAGCTTAAGAAAAGGGAAAATAAGACCCAAGCAAGAGCAAATGGGGCAGCTGCTCTGGCCACCTGTGTCTTCAGTGGGCCTCTGTTCAGCCAGTCCCAGGCCCTTGTTCATACCATTCCTCTTCCAGACGCTTCTGCTTGGCTGACTTCTGCTCATCTTTTGGTTGTTTCCCTGCCGAGAGGATGCCCTATGGCTCTTTGTGTCTCCTTGCAGGCTCCCCTGCTTGTCATCTATCCTCTCTTGTGTCCAAGCTCAGTGTTCCTCACAGCTCATCCCTCTGCTCAGAGGAAATAGGTGAGGAGGCTGGCTTTCAGCTTTCTGTTTCTCTTTGGTCTTCATTCCTAAAGCTTGTTTCTAGTCTTTTCACTTTTTAATTCTTTTTTTTTACCAGTTTCCTGAGAAGTATTTGCATCGTCCTTCCCGAACCTTCTCTCAGACCATGAGAAAACAAAAGTTCATTCTGCTGTGGGGTTATGATCTGACATTTATTGGGGTTGGTGGTGTCGACCACGTCACGGAGTGACGCAGCTGCGTTTGAAATATTTTAAACTCTGCTACTTCTGATTATGGGAGTGATTTTGTTGTTAAGAAAAACTTGGAGAAGACATTCAAGGGCCAAGAAGAGAAGAAATGATAGACATTCCCCTTAGGTGTTTTACCCTAAAACAGGGTCCTGCTGTATATGTGATTTCTGGCCCACTTTTTTTCACTTCGCCTCATGTTGCTATTTTGATAAAATCTCTGAGAACTGGGCATGACACCTGATGGAGCCCAGGTCTGGACGTGCCCCAAGTGAGGATAAGCCCGGGCAGCAGCTGATTTGATAGCAGGCCCTGCTCCCTGTAGAAGCAGAGGAAGGACAGCAGACCCTGGCTCTGCAAATAGGAATTAAGCCTCTTCTCATACAGATGTCGTGTTGGGCTCTGAGTCCTGTAAGAGGTCTTGCCCAAGCCAGGGAGTGGTCCACTGAAGGAAAGAGACTCTAAGGAAAGGCCTTAGAATTCCGTAACAAGGAGAGAAGATAGCATTTTTGTTGAGCTATTAGGATTATTTCAGAAAAGTGTTTTGTTCCAGTGTTTAGAACATATTTCTTCAAGAAATGACAAGTGCCTTCTCTGTGTCTGGCGCTGTTCCAGGTGCTGGGATACAGCTTACATGTCAGTGGATGGAGACACTGGAAACAATAAGTAAAACAAAGAGGGTTGGCTGAGCTCGGTGGCTTAGCCTGTAATCCCAGCATTTTGGGAGGCCAAGGTGAGTGGATGGCCTGAGCCTGAGGGTTCGAGACCAGCCTGGCAACTTGGTGAGACATCGTCTCTACAATGGATAAAAAATTAGCTGGGTATGGTAGTGCAGTGCACAGCTGTAGTTCTGGGTACTTGGAAGGCTGAGGCGGAAGGATCGCCGGAGCCCAGCAGGTCGACGCTGGAGTGGCTGTGAATGTGCCACAGCACTTCAGCCTGGGTGATAGAGTGAGACTCCAACTCAAACAAACAAACAAACAAACAAAAAAATAGAGGGTGTCAGAGGATTGTACTCGCTCCAGATAAATTAAAGAAGAAAAGGAGGCAACAGGGAGGGTCACCGTGGAGGTGGAGGCAGCTGTCATAATTGTTAAAGAGAGTAATCAGGGCCAGTTGTGGTGGCTCATGTCTGTAATCCCAGCACTTTGGGAGGCCGGATTGCTTGAGGCCAGGAGTTCAAGACCAGCCTGAGCAACATGGCGAGACCTCATCTCTGAAAAAACAAAACAAAACAAACAATTCCTGGGTATCATGGTACGTGCCTGTAGTTTCAACTATTCGGGAGGCTGAAGTGGAAGAATCGCCTGAGCCCAGAAGGTTGAGGCTGCGGTAAGCCATGCCTGTACCACTGCTCTCCAGTCTGGGTGACAGAGTGAGACCCTGACTCAAAAATAAAAATGCAAAAATATTAAATAGTGGCCAGACGTATAGAGTGGCACTGAGCAGAGACTTGAAGATGGGGAGTCATGTGGCTATCTGGAGAAAGACCATTCCAGGCAGAGGCCATGGCGAGTGCTAAGCCTTGCAGGAGCGTGCCTGGGCTATCTGAGGAACAGCCTGGGTCCCACGATGACCTGAGCAGAGGCAGCGAGGGGCAGGAGCACCTAGAAGAGGAGTGAGGAGGGAAATGGAAGCCACACCCCTCTGGCTAAAGGGGATGGCACTGAAGGCTTCTGAGAAGAGTGTGGAAAATGGGCGGCAGGGCCAAGGGTGGGAGGAGGTTCTGGCTGAGGTGATGGGAGCTTGGGTCCAGGTGGAGGTGGTGAGGAGAGGTCAGATTTTGGATGTATTTTGAAGGTAGGGCTACTGGACTGGATGCAGGCTGTGTGACACAGGGAAGGACAGGGAGAAGAATTATGGGTTATGGGCTGGGCGTGGTGGCTCATACCTATAATCCCAGCACTTTGGGAGGCCAAGGTGAAAGGATTGCCTGAGCCCATGGGTTTGAGACCAGCCTGGGCAACTTGGCGAGACCTCATCTCTACAATAAATAAATTAAAAGAAAATTAGCCAGGCATAGTGGCATGTGCCTATAGTTCCAGCTACTTGGAAGGCTGAGGTGGAAGGATCACCTGAGCCCAGCAGGTCGAGGCTGTGGTTGCTGTGAGCATACCACTGCACTCCAGCCTGGGCGACAGAGTGAGACTCCTCTCAAAAAAAAAAAAAAAAAGAATTATGGGTTATGGGCATACTACATTGACTTCCATATCAGATGTCAGCGTGCACATGCCAGGAGAATCGCTGGGTGTCTGGAGTCAGAGGAGAGGCCTGGGAGAGGGATGTCTCTGGGAGCCTTCTGGTTCCATGCAGTATTTACGTTCCTGAGACTGGGGAGTGGCTGGATGTTGGGTAGGAAGGATCTTCAGCACCGAGGGGTGAGGCCCACGAGAGGAACCAGGGAAGGAGACAGAGGAGGTGGCCAGGGAGGCGGGTGGAAGCCAGGACTGACGGCGAGTCGCTCTCCATGCAGGTGTGACAATGTGCGTGTGTTCAAGCTGGGCCTCTTCTCCGGCCTCTGGTGGACCCTCGCCCTGTTCTGCTGGATCAGTGACCGAGCCTTCTGCGAGCTCCTGTCGTCCTTTCACTTCCCCTACCTGCACTGCGTGTGGTAAGCCCCTGGTGTGGGGAGCTGGCTGGGAGGCCGGTGCTGGCACTTGCCGTCGGGCTCTGTCGCCCTGCAAGGCGCACAGGTGTGCTCCGGGACAGCGAGGAGCCCCGGCTCACTCCTCACTGGACTGTCAGATGGTTTAGAAAGTAGGCTGTAAAAAAAGCTGAACTGGCTCCAGGCAGCAGGCGCGGCCAGGACAAAGGCCTAATTGTCATGCCTCCTGGGTCAGGTCCGCAGTCTCTTGCCTCTAGCTCCATTATTAAAGCACCTGGGTGCTTGAAAACTGAATCGGGAACCTGAGCTGTGGGGGTGGGAGTTGGGGAGGGGACACTGGGGACAGAGGTGATGTCTGGCATGGTCCTCAGTGGAAGCCACACCTTTGGGGCCTGAGTGACCAGGTGAAGCCGAGGCCGCACAGGTCATTTGGGGACAGCTTCCCCGTGCTTTTTACAGGTGGAGACAGAAGATCAGAGAACTAAAGTAAATTGTTTAATTTCTCCCACCATCTTTATATAAAAATAACCTTGGCGTTCCAACAGTAGCATACTGGAACGTCTATACTTTGGAATGTTCAGGATACACTTTTTTTTTTTTTCTTGTTGAGTCACAGTCTCTCTCTGTTGCCCAGGTTGGAGTGCAGTGACTTACCCATGGCCATCGTAGCCTCGACCTGCTGGGCTCAGGCAATCCTTCTGCCTCAGCTTTCCAAATAGCTGGAACTACAGGCATGCGCCACCACGCCCAGCTAATTTTTTGATTTGCTGTAGAGATGAGGTCTTACCAAGTTACCCGGGCTGATCTCGAACCCGTGGGCTCAGGCAATCCTCTCACCTCGGCCTCCCAAAGTGCTGGGATTACAGGCGTGGGTTACAGTGCCCAGCCTGGGCATCTTTTCAAACACAAATTTGCTGTGTGTATTTCCTTTTTTGCAACGTGCCTTTTAATCTTCTTTGTCTTTTCTACTGAGTATTTCTGTTTTAAAAAATGTATATCTAGCACAGAGGCTTGGCATACTGTAGACAGTCATTACTGTCTACAAAACTATGTGCCATTTATCATGCAAATTGCAACATTTTCAAGAGTACAGAAGGTAGTACATTGAGCCCCATGCAGCCAGCACCCAGCTTCCATAATTACCAACATGAGACCTATCTTGTCCCTACCACCCTTGCCCACCACCCACTTGTGACCCCGTTTATTTTAAGGTACATCCCAGATATTATATGAAATGATTACTTTTTTCAATGTTCTTTGTATGGAGGAATTTTTTTTTTTTTTTTAATTGGAGTCTCACTCCGTCGCCCAGACAGCGTGCAGTGGCACGCTCCAGGCCACCGCAGCCTCGACCCGCTGGGCTCCGGCGATCCTTCCACCTCAGCCTTCTGAGTAGCCGGAATTACAGGCATGTGCTACCATGCCTGGCTGATTTTTTTTGATTTATCATAGAGATGAGGTCTCGGCCAAGTTGCCCGGGCGGGTCTTGAACCGGTAGGCTTAGACAATCCACTCACCTCAGCCTCCCAAAGCGCTGGGATTACAGGCTGAGCCACCGAACCCGGCCTGTATGGAGGAATTTAAACTTCTTGTCAAATGGTGCACATATATTCCCATTTCCCATTTGTCTTTCAGTTTGTTAAAGATATTTTTGTGGCATAGTGGTATCAAATGTTCACATCTGTTGGTCTTTTCTCTAGGGTTTCTGGACTTTGTGTCACTCTAAAAAAGGCCACTCCCCCACCAAAGTTTTTATAAAAATCTTTTATTTGAGCATATTTAAAAATATATTATAAAATTTAAATTCATCTGGGATTAAAAGTCAATATAGAGTACAAGGTTTATATGCCTTTAAATGGTCCATTGCTTGGTAAAGATTAGTATTAAAACTTTTTACAGGCACAGTGAGGATAAATTAAAAAGAAGTTCCCACTAAACTGCAAAATCAGTTGAATCAGTGTAAAAATTATTCCTAGGCTGGGTGCGGGTGGCTCATGCCTGTAATCCCAGCACTTTGGGAAGCCAAGGCGAGAGGATCGCTTGAGCCCAGGGGTTCAAGACCAGCCTGAGCAACATAGTGAGACCCAGTCTCTATTGCTTATTTTTTGAGTTAGAGTCTCACTCTGTTGCCCAGGCGGGAGTGCAGGGGTATGCTCACGGCCAATGCTGCCTCAGCCTGCTGGGCTCAGGTGATCCTTCTGCCTCAGCCTTCCAAGTAGCTGGAACTGCAGGCACACGCCACTATGCCTGGCTAATTTATCTTTTTTTATTTATTATAGAAATGAGGTCTCGCCAAGTTGTCCAGGCTGGTCTCGAAGCCGTGGGCTCAGGCAATCCTCTCACCTTGGCCTCCCAAAGTGCTGGGGTTATAGGTGTGAGCCACCACGCCCAGCCCAGTCTCTATTTTTTACAAAAGAAAAATTATTCCTGATGAAGGGGCTAAAATATCGATAACCAGTTGTTAACGTGAGAAGGTGCCATCTCATCAGAGGTGTTCATTTACTTCCATCTTTTTTTTTTTTTTTGAGTTGGAGTCTCACTCTGTCGCCCAGACTGGAGTGCAGTGGCCGCTCCGGCCACCGCAGCCTCGACTTGCTGGGCTCCGGCGATCCTTCCGCCTCAGCCTTCCAAGTAGCTGGAACTACAGGCGTGCGCTACCACACCCGGCTAATTTTTTTTTTTATTGTAGAGATGAGGTCTCGCCAAGTTGCCCAGGCGGGTCTCGAACCCGTGGGCTCAGGCAATCCACTCACCTCAGCCTCCCAAAGCACGGGATTACAGGCTGAGCCACCGAGCCCAGCTCATTTACTTCCATCTTAGCGCCTCTGTTTTAAATTCTTGGGCCCCGGTCTTCTTGGTTGGGGCCCAGAGGTGTTTTATGCACGTTTATTCCTACGATCAAGCGGGAATAATTTAGAATATTCTAAGATGGGCCCGAATCACAGCCCTGCGATTCCAGGGATTATTGTCTTCTTCCTAGTGAGAAGAGGCCCCTGGGCTGTAGTAACAGTGGGGAAAGGGAGGTTAGCCCACAAGAAGGAGCCGGCTAGCCAAAGGCCCTGGAGCCTTCACCCATTCTCACCCCTATCTTTCCTTGCAGGCACATCCTTATCTGCCTGGCTGCCTACCTGGGCTGTGTGTGCTTTGCCTACTTCGACGCTGCCTCGGAGATCCCTGAGCAAGGCCCTGTCATCAAGTTCTGGCCCAGCGAGAAATGGGCCTTCATCGGGGTCCCCTATGTGTCCCTCCTGTGCGCCAGCAAGAAATCGTCAGTCAAGATCACGTGATGGCAAAGTGGTGGCTGACTTCTCTGCTTATTTTTCCTTGTGCACTGGGCTTCCTCTGCTAGCAAAGACAGCCAAGGGCTTTCTGAGAGTTGGGGTGTGGCCTGTTTTTTAAAAAAATTCTATCCCCTTGGTTGGGCTCTAACTAGGGTGTCTGTGGGTGCCAGGATCCCACTGTGCGTGGACAAAAAGTGTCTTTCCCTGTCCCAGAGATGGCAGGTAGAGGGCTCAGGGACAGTAGGTGTAGCTTTCTTGGCATTACTTCCAGATGCAGTGGCTTTTCGAGCCACAGCAGAGTGGGCCGGTGGGGGACCGAGCCCTGCACACTGGAGAAGGTTGACCAGCCCTAGACCCCCACCATTCCCAGCTTCCCTGGAGCGGACTCTGCTGATGATAGACAAACTCTCTGACAGGCAAGACTCTCTGACTCTCCAATGGAAGATGCAGACAGAGATTTTCTTTTCTTTTTTTTTTTTTTTTGAGTTGGAGTCTCTCTCTGCTACCCAGGCTGGAGTGCAGTGGCACACTCCTGGCCACCGCGGCCTTGACCTGCTGGGCTCTGGCGATCCTTCCACCTCAGCCTTCCATGCAGCCAGAACTACAGGTGTGCGCTACCACACCCTGCTAATTTTTTGGTTTTGAGGTCTCACCATGTTGCCCAGGCGGGTCTTGAACCCGCGGGCTCAGGCAATCCTCTCACCACGGCCTCCCAAAGTGCTGGGATTATAGGCTTGAGCCACACCGTGCCTGACCAACAGAGATTTTCATCGGGGCAGACTGTCCTTAAACAAAACCAAACACATGAAACACACGCAGGGCTTGTGGCTAAAAAGGCTGGTTTTTCACTTGGAACTCTCAACTCACCTACTAGGTTTTACACGCACTTGTGAATCCTTTTACTGCTACCTCTATGGAAAGACGGATGCTTAACTTCAAACGAGGGTGAAGCCAAGCAGTATAAACCCTCGATGCCAAAACCGACGCTCTTTAGGCTGTTCTTGAAGATGAGCACGGTCCATGACTATTGACATCATGTCTGCCTCCTGCCTCCCAACCCAGCTTGGTAGCCTCGAATACACAGAGGAGGCTAGCTGTGGCGTAGACGGTCCCACAGACCCCCATGCCCCTTGTGACTTTACCAAAGGGCACCCGATGATGGTGGTGTGGGTTCTGGTTCAAAATGTGGAGCACTCATGACGTTTCTCCTTTGAAGCCCCCAGGACACTATTATACTCTTCTGGAAACTCAAGAATCTCACCTCTTCTTTCTCTGATATCTTCTGTGGGCCACGTGTTCCTCACTCTCACAGTCCAAGGTGCTTCCCGTGGTTTCTCTGAGCATCTGGCCGCTCACTTTTCCCAAGTGCTGGCAATAACTACACACATACTGGCTGGTGTGGGCTGTTGGTGCAGCGGGCAGATCTGTTGCCTTTTCCTCACCTCACGTGACTCTGGCTACAACTAATCTCCTCTTCACTGGGCTGAATGGAAGCTTCCAAACCTGTCTTCAAGGTGTGCAGTGGGAATTATCGACCTCAGGGATACTCATTTCAACTCAGGCATCTCCTGCTTTGTGACATTCCATTGTCGGGAGAGGGCAGGACAGGCGTGTCCTTGCGTGGGCAGGAGTCGTGTCACTGTCCTAAGTATCTGAGAGTTGGGAAGTAGCAGTTTTTGCCACATCCAGGAAGTCTTGCGCTGGTTAGAATTTGCACAGGATCCGAGGTGAAGGCCCACGAAGCGACTGCATTTAGAGTTTAAAATTGAATGACTCTGCTAGACCTCTGAGATGATCCAGTTGTTTCGCAGCAGAACCATTTGCAGTCAGAAGTCTTTGTGAGACCCTAGCGTGTGAAATAAATTGCATTTTATCGACTTAGGTTAAATTTATAGCATTTACTTAATGATCTATCAGGTGTGAAAATGCAAATGAGCAAATTGGTAATTTCCAAGGTTGAAAAATTTGGTATTAAATGAGTGTATATGTTGCTTCATTATAGTTTAAAAAAGATTTTAAAAATGATCTTTGAATGAACTACTTGTGGGTCCTCGAATGCACCTCTCTGTGACCTAGGTAGCTGATGGAACAGAGCTGCTGTTGAGTCCTTTGGGTTTCAAGTCTAGAATTTTTAAGAGGCGAATATCTGACCATCCTCACGTCAGATTGACCTTATCAGGCCTGGATTGTGGTGTCATCTACTTTACAGTATAAAATTGTTCTGAAGTAGAGAGTTTGGTGTATTATAAACCCAGTTGTCTTTGTGTGGAGGCATACGTAGGACGCAAAATGCAGGACATGATTTGTGTGTGTGAGGTTTAATTTGTCTTGAGGGTTCTTTAGTGCCAGGAGCATTGTCCCTACAGTCAAGGAGGGATCATTTCTCCTATCAGGTAAAGGGCTTTTTCCCTGAGGGCCCAGGTGACACCCCCACCTCCAGCTCCCAGAAAAAGGGAAAAAATGTTAACTGCTGGGTGAGCTGTGATTGTGCCACTGCACTCCAGCCTTGGCAGCATAACAAGACTCTGTCTCTTACCAAAAAGTTACTGCGGGGTGTATTTGCAGAGGCCTGGAAGTAGGAAGAGCCCTGACTCACTGGGCTAATTCCATCCCTCTTCTAGAAGACATATGGCTAAGTGAAGGTGTCAGAAGCTTGGTTCTAAAGAGATGAGAGCTGAGAAGGAAATGTGGGGTGGGTTGTATTTGAGGAGGACAAACATCACTTCACCTCTGAACAGAAATCACTCGAGCTGGCCGGTGTGGGCTGGAAATCGAGAGAGTAGAGATGGACCTATCTTGTTTGACACCGGGATGATGGCGCTATTCATATTTATGTGAAAGCACTGCAGACTCTTTCCAGAAAATTGGGCAATGACAAACGTTGAAGAAGAAAACAGTAACCCCTATTTCTGTTACCCAAGTATTCTCATTGTTAATGTGTTGTTATGTGGATATATTCTCATCTTTCTTTCATTCTAATGTATTTGTAAATAGATGTCTTTTAGAGTTGACATTTATCCTGTAGCTTGAATGGAATATAAGTGCCAGTTGTATATTTTTCATGAAGGGCAGGTTAACTAGAATCAGCTGTGCACTTGAATGCTAATCACTGGATTCCGAGACTTGCTCCTGAACCTTCCTTGTAATCAAGCCTGACATAATGGGCCCTAAGAAGTCCCGAACTGAATTCTGCTCTTTGATGTGCTACTGCACCTGGATTGATGAGTCACAGTAAGTAGCTATTAAATATGTGACTTTGCAGATTTTGATGTGTTCAGATTTTTTTTAAAAAAGACTAGCTTATTTCATTAATTGATGTGCAATCAAGAATCTCCCGCCCCCCAGTAGATTTGCCATTTCGGAGTTAAGTCACGGTGGTCGTTCTTCAGCACGGCTATCCGATTTTGTTCTGGTTAGAATTTGCCCAGATCAATACCCAGCGGAAACTGGATTTAGGATATAAAAAAAATGGATGTTACCAAGTGATCACTTCAGTCAGTGATTCTTGTTTTACAGTGTTGGGTTGATTGGTTGGTTATTAGAAAAAGTAATCCTGTCTTCCTTTTATGATGATGATAATATCACACAAGCCCTTCTGGTGTGTGGAGATGAGATATCTGAATCCATTTGGTAACAGGCTATACATTTTGGGGGACCTCTGTGCCTGCCCAGTGAAGAGTACCTAAGATACTCATTATGAATCAAAGGTATCTTGTTGGGGGACAAAGCCTAATGGTCCTCAAACATGGACCGCCCAAAAATGTGGCCACCTGTTCCACTCACTGGGTTTCTCAGGTGTGTCAACTCTCTCCAGTTCCTCACGGATTTGAGGCTTCCCTAGCTCTGTATTCCTTGGGGGCTGACAGAGAACCCCCTGGGGAACAGATGAGGGCTGAAGCTTGCCCGCCAGGACCTTCTAGCTCCCCCCCCCCGGCCCCCCATGAATTGGCAAACTTTCCTAGCAAAGGGTTTGCCTAGGTGCTGTTGTTCCAGCTGGCCAAATAGATGTCTTGGGCCAGATTGGGATTCTCAGTGGATTTTGTAGACATCCCTCTCCCTCTCCTGTGGACTTAAAAACAAATGGGCCCACTCTTAGGGGCTCCTTGTCTGAATTATATCTTCCCCTATGTGTTAAACCAGATTTAAGACTATTTTATAACCACAATATGTAATCAGAGCTAATAGAGTATTTTGAGATTTATACCTTGTTTATACCTTCGGTGGGGTGTGCTGTATGGGGGTGGTCGTGGTCAAGTTTAATCTCCATTGCTTTGAGAATGATTTAAGGAAATGGAGTTTTGCACTTTATGTTTTTTCTGTGAACTGACTATGATAACTATGCTTGATATGAAAACCATAGTGGCATGTTCTGCAAATGAATATGTTAGTGTCTATTTCCAAAATTATCTATGAAATATCTGCAGTGAAAATGTGTCTAATGGGTTGTCCAACAAAGCACATTGGCCTAAATTCATCTGTCGATGCATCTGTGTACCACTGTTATTAAACATGCTTACAATAAGTGTAGTTAATTGTTGTTTTTTTTCTCAGAGCTATGAAATTAATACATCTATCTCTAGCATAAAGTACCCAGTTTCTTTTTACTAAAAGTTTTATAATTATGTCATGTACATATAAATCTCAAATATGGAAAATTGTTCATTGTGCTGGATTTCACCCAATCACTAGGAGAAAGATCTTGTGACGTTTCAAAATCATAAATAACTTTAGCAGAAAAATCCATAACCTACTTATTCATCTCTTTTACTTTGCTGTGACAGTTTTTCTAAAATGAAAGGATTCATAGATTATCAGATTTAAAAGAATAAAATGACCATTAGAGAAGAAAGACTGGATAAGCATTGTAAGTTTCTTTTTTGGGGGAGGGACAAGGGGACAAGGTGACCCCAGAGTTATTTGACAATCCGATGAAAGCTCTAGGAAAATGCCCAAGGGTAGGTTGATCATCCCTAATCTGAAAATCCAAAATGCTACAAAATCCGGAATTTTTTGAGGGCCAACAGGACACTCAAAGGAAATGTTCATTGTAGCATTTTAGATTGCTGATTTTCGGATTAGGGGTGCCGAACTGATATAATGCAAATATCCCCAAATCTGAAAAAATCTTAAACACTTCTGATCCCAAGCATTCTGGGTAAGGGACACTCACCCTGCATATAATTTTCTGGGAATTTAGACATTCCTAGCAGCCCACCCGGGTAAAGAGCATCTCTTTGACAGGAGACCAAGTCAACTCTCAAATCCTTTCTGGTGCTGAACTCAGCTACTCGGTCTTTGGGTCCGAAGCGTGGTCGGGATGGTAGCTGAGGAAGTCCAGGGGGACTAGTGGGGGGTTGGGGTGTGTGTGCGACTTTCCCTGTCAATCTGGACTGTTTTTGGCTCCCTGTAGGTGTCTGGTCGGGAGTGGGTATAGTCACCACTGCTCTCCCCTTTCCTGCTGCCCTTCAAGACCAGAGCTCTTACCTTTTAAGGACTTTGCACTAAAAGACCATACACGGAAAAACTTCACCTTCACCTTCAAGGATCCTGCTTCAAATTGCTGGAGAGGGGCAGATCTAAAGTGTCAGCAATTCACATCCTGGAATTCTTTGACACACTGGAATTTACGTTTCCTCACAGCCCCTCTCTTGACCCTCAAGATGGCATCTGGGCTTGTCCTACTGTTTTACTTTTGTATTGCTGGAGTTTTCCATAATTAAAAAAAAATTTGAAAATGTGGCGTTGGGTTTTTGTTCTCCACTCTCTCCCAGCGGGGCTCGGCCTCCCCTCTCCCTAGCATGGAGTCCGTCGTCTTTATCTCAAGTGGCACTTCTGTTTTTCACTACCCAGGCTGGTGATACCTCATTTACACGGGAAGTCCTCTCTCCGGGTGTTAACTTACCAAATGGGAAAGATCAACCTCACATTAAAATAAAACACTGGCCTCAGCTGCTTTTGCAACTGACCACCCAGGCCATAACACTATTTTTAAAATGTAACAAATAGCAGTAGAGTCAGCAGAGTTTGTTTCTACATTGAGGCTGGTGATGGGAATGTGACTGAAAGTTAAGGCCAGGGGCATTGGTGACATTTGCTAGGGAGGGATTCCTGTGAACACAAAGCCTCTGCTCCCGGGGTGGGAGGGACAGAGCGAGACTCCCAGCGTGACACTGTCATCTCGTGGCCCTTTGAGGTATTGCACTTGGTGGCGCAAGCGAAGTCTTTCCTGTTCCTAATCGCCCCAGAGCTCACTATAGTTCTCAAAACTCCTACAGGCCATGCAACCTCTTCCTGGGCCCGAGGATGTTTCCTTGGACTTTTTAAAGCATCTCCCTGCCTTCCTTTTCCCCTCCTCTCTTCCATCAGACACCCCCTAAGTGTTTGATCTTATTCGAATTCTTAGAATCTGCCCAATGTGATAAAACAAATACACTCGTCGCTTCCAGGTAGCTGGAACTACAGGTGCATGCTAACACGGCCGGCTAATTTTTTTTTTTTAATTGTAGAGATGAGGTCTCACCAAGTGGCCCGGGCTGGTCTCGAACCGCGGGCTCAGGCAATCCACTCACATCAGCCGTCCAAAGTGCTGGGATTACAGGCTGAGCCACTGAGCCCGGCCTAGAGGACATTTTAAATCCACTGGAGCTAAATGTAACTTTTAGGATTAATAGCTCCATTTACATAAATCAAAAGGCATTACAACCCAAATCTCTTTGAAGTTGAATCCGGTTTAAATCAACACTTAGCAAACGCCTGCTTGGTATTGCCTGTTATGTGGCTGCAGAGGGCTGTAGGTGGACAGAGCAGCTCTGAGCCGTAGAGGTTGTTCCCTGCAGAAAGCCCCTTAGGAAAGAGGGCCCAGCAAGTGTGGAAGGCAGGCAGGAGGGAGTGATGAGGCTTAGTAGGAGTTAGGATTTCTTTCCTGTTTTTTGTTTTGAGTTGGAGTCTCACTCTGTCGCCCAGGCCAGAGTGCAGTGGCACGTTCACAGCCACTGCAGCCTCGACCTGCTGGGCTCAGGCAATCCTTCCTCCTCAGCCTTCCAAGTAGCTGGAACTACAGACACATGCCACCAAGCCAGGCTAATTTTTGTGATTTTTTTGTAGAGACGAGGTCTCATCAAATTGCCTAGGCTGGTCTCGAACCTCCGGGCTCAGGCAATCCTCTCGCCTCGGGCTCCCAAAGTGCTGGGATTACAGGCTGAGTCACCGAGCCTGGCTAGAGTTGGGATTTCTAAACTGCAACTGACAGCCCCTCAGCCACGATTCATAATATAAATCTCAGCCCAATGAAAGACTCAGTAGACTCCCAGGAGCATTTTATTTTTCTTACAAGCATACCTTATTTGCAAGCCCATCATGTAAGTCATTCTTCACACAAACGATCTTATTTATTCCTCTCGACTACTTTGTGAAGCCAGCATTATTGTTATTGTTGATTTGGATATGAATATCACGGAGGCTCAGAAATGTATTTTGACCACGGTTATTAAGTGGCTGCACCAGGATTTGAAGCCAAGGCTTCTTAGGTTTACTTTTCTTTCCACAAAGGATTTCATTTTATTTCCAAAATGGCAACTGAGGTAAAGGTTTTCATGTAAGTGGCACCAAATTGGGATGATCAGATTTCAGAACTGTCCTGTTATTACAAATAATGAATGAACTTCAGTGACTCTTTGTATCCATGAGTTCCATACCTGTAGATTCAACCAACCTCAGATTGAAACTGTTAAAAAAAAAATTGCAGCTGGGTGCAGTGGCTCCCGCAGGCCTCACAGGTCGTGAACCTGGGTGCTCTGTCCCTGCCTGGTGCCTAGAAGCTCCGTGAAGGTTC